>JAQGEQ010000376.1:0-45000 GCA_034620365.1 Pegea sp. RAD2-039 | reverse complement strand
GATACATTACTACTGAAAGTGTCCTTACAGAAAAGTTGGGACAAACACATTTTTTTTGACAAGGTGTATTAACTAATGCTTGACCAAAAGAAATCGAGTACATTAGAATAGCAAATGAGATTTGATGTTTGGTATATGTTGAGTCAAAACTTCGGTGAGTCAAAACAAAGCCAGCACTTCAGATGAAGCAAGAAAACAGCTAGAGAAATAATAGTTCCACGATCATCAAATCTCAATCACATTGCAGCCAGATGTTCGTTTGTTGCAATAGCTTATTCATTCACAAATTTGTCTGCCATAATCGATGGTTCCATCGTTATAATATTCATCTTGTCACTTGAATTTCTAATTTTATACTTTTCGTACACCGCCATTTCGGCGGTTCAAAAAAATTCAGCAAAGCTGATATCAGTTAATTAGGTTTCACTTTCTTTACTGTATTTATTAACCATTTAAACTTTAGCGTTTGTGGGTGCCACAAGAGATTTATAAAATCAGTAAAATGTTAATGAACAATTACAAACATAAGAATAAATCTAACTTTTACAAAATAGATGGACGTCTAGAACAATATTTAAATCGATTTTATTTCCAAAGTTGTTGCAGGCTGCTGAGAATTAGTCTATCAGCATCTGTAGGTTTTAGCTTATTATGCAACAATTGTTTCATCATCAGCAAAAAGTAGGACGCAAATGATGATGTATTTTACTTTGCTCTTTGCCTTTAGACGTGGTGCATTAAAAAGATTTCTATCAGATCTTAAATGAAGATAAACTACTTTGACACACGTATAAAAGCCTTATCGTAGTAACATTGAAAAGAAAATCCGGAAGAGTGTTGTGTTGAGTAAACACACCTATCTTACTCTAGTTTTGATTTTGAATGGTACATAGCAGGTTCTGTCGTACTGGACTTGTTACCCTAGTGTTCGTAAGAAATGAATTTATCAAATTGAAGAACTTTGATGTGCAGTCATTTAATCGGTGATGATATCAACAGCATCTGTTGATGATGTTTACATTGAAGTTGACAATTCCTTTTTTTACAATAATCTGTTGTAAAGAAAATTCTGCTTCACATATTAGTAGAACGGTTAGTATAGTTTCTAGATGTTATCTTCACTATATGAATATTAGAGTAGTAAATTGAATCACATACTATCTTCAAGTAATACCAATCAGAATATTCAGTAAGAAAATGATGTATCATAATTAAAAAAATTATAATATTTTTGAAAAGAGGACATTATTTATTACATTTATATTCATGACATATTAAAGTAATGTAGAATTGCACATTTTCATATTCATAAATATTAAATAATAACAAGTTTTGATTTCATTAAGGAGGTTTTTGAGTAAACTTAAATTTTTAATTTTAGATTAACTTGAAAATAGTTAGGATTAAAAAAAATGTAGTTTCAAATTTGTTTCATTTCTATTTTATTTCTTTAGTTGATCAATATTTGAAAAGTGACTTTCGAAAGAGAAGATTATATAAAAAAAAAACATTGCCTTTAAATAATATTTTGAAAAGTCACATTCGCTGAGCGTTGTGGCATATGCTTGTAATCCAGCTACCAAGAGGCTTGAGATAGTGGAAGGTTTGAGGTTATAAGCTTCGTGGCATTGTATGGTATGTATGTTGATCAAATATATACACACTGTTTGTTTTATTTTGTTTATAAAATTATTTATATAATGATAAATATTTTAATTTGATGTTTATTTAAGTGTATTTTGTAAATATATATAGATATAAATAATAATTTTATTACTTTTAATATTTTTAAAAGTTTTTAAACAACAATTACATTTCATATTACTTAATTCTAGATCAAAACTAAATTGCATATTTGTTATTACTTTCTATGAACACAGTTTTGATTATTCATTTATATTAAAATTAATATTGAATCTAAACGTCATGTTAGTAATAGATATGTATTTAAACTGCTTCTAAATTTTTTATAAGAAGCTGGTCAGTATTAAACGAAAAAAAAACTCTTAGTAAAAACTACGTTACATTTTCAACTATTTATATCATCAGCTACTTGTTATCAAAAGTTTGGGTTACCCATTTGATTAAATTTAAATAAAACTTCAAAATTCGAAATTACTGAGTTTGTTGGTCAAATTTCCAACTTTTTTAAACTATCTGGTGGATAATGAAGATTCAGATGACAATTTAGACAAATGTCAGCTAATGAGAATGTCCGAATGCAACAAGAGAAAATCTAAACATTTTTCAGTTGCTGTAGATTGTTCAGGTTTGATTGATTTTCATTAAAAATATTTGTTGTTTTGATGAAGTCCTATTATAATCTTATCTTGAAAAACTCCAGCAAACATCTAATATCAACGAACAGATTTGAAATAAAACTAAACTACTGATTTTATGATCATAATTTTCATAGAAAATTGCTAGAGTATATAAATTAAACCATATCTAACAAGATAAACCTGTATAACTGTTTAAACAGCTTTAAATCACCAATAAAATTTTTCCTGATTTCAATTATTTCAGTTTTAGAAAACACAAAATCCACAAATTTTTTCTCAAATTTTAAATAAATTCGAAATTTATATTTAGATTGAAGAAA
Organism: Pegea sp. RAD2-039; assembly: GCA_034620365.1. Taxonomy (NCBI): domain Eukaryota; kingdom Metazoa; phylum Chordata; class Thaliacea; order Salpida; family Salpidae; genus Pegea; species Pegea sp. RAD2-039. Next base: position 42,398 of record JAQGEQ010000376.1, on the reverse strand, counting down.
ATGTTATTGATTTATTTACAAAACATCAAAATAATTATAAAAACTTATCAAATTTTGAATACAAAAACCGAATATTTGTTTACAAACAGTTTAATGAACACTTCTCTCAACTTGCAGTAGAACGAGAAGTTTGAAGGCATTCATCAACATCTTTCATGAACCAAAACAAACCGATTCTGCATATGAAGCAAGAAAACAGCTAGATAAATAATAGTTCCACGATCATCAAATCTAAATCACATTGCAGCCAGATGTGAGTTTGTTGAATTGAATATTTATTCACAAACATGTTTATCAAAATCGACAATTTCATTTTTATAGCATTCCATTGCCTGCATTTATCTTCGACCTTGTGGTTCATTTGCATATAAATACTTTTTCTTTTACATCTAATTGATTTGGAATTAACAATTTATGAGTAATCACAAGGTAGAAACTTGTCTCGAATATTGTGATGGCTTAGGAAAGCTATAATTAAATGAAGGCTCAGAATTCAACAGAATTTGTTAATACTGAAGAGTATGTTGCTGATGTAAAGATTGATTTACTAGGAGAAACTCTCATTTGGTTTGTTTAATCTCATTTAAAATAATGATTAAAAATAATCAGTGTAGAATTAGTCTAAAGTTTTACAGATTATTGTTCATCAAAAAATTTATTTTACAACTTTTGTGAATCTTTTATAAAAGAAGATTTGTAGAATCAAAAGTATGTTGATGTCATCTACTAATTTTTAGGTGCAACAATGTTTTGTAAATCTACAAGGATGGCTTTGATAACAAAAACAAGAAAGCAAAGACTAATTGGGAAGTTTTTGTTTTAATTATAAGATAACTTTATTCTCAACTCGATTTTCTGTTTCAATTCTTCTATATCGACGTAAAAGTTTAATAAAATCATATTATGATCAATTTTGTGTTTTTGAATTTTTTGTCAGCGTTTCTCGTGAAGTGGTTTCATACAGACTTGTTGGTAAGATGAAGCTTTTGAAATATTCATCTTTATCTTTTTTCATTCAAATATTTGTAAGATCATCTTTGATCAGTTTTCAAATTATTTATCAACTAACTTTAAATATATTCTTGTATTTGTTGCTTGTAAGCCATACGAGAGAGTCTTACTTTGGATTCCAAGTCGGTGGATAGATACTTGATGTTATTATCATGCAAAATCTTCAAGTCGGTTCTACTTGTTAAAATAATCAAATTGTTTGTAAGATCGGTATATTAGACTTGGATAGTGAGGGTATTTTATCTTTTTTTGAGGTTTTTAATGAACTATTTTTGATAAGACATATGAGATCTTTGAGAGTTTATTTCCCTAAAATGACAACCGGAGCACCACTCTTTGTTGTAAGCTATCTTTTTGTCAGTTGCTTTGCTGAAAGTAACTATAAGCAAGTATAAAAGTTCAAAATTTCCAATTTTTTTCTATAATCAAACTCTTCTGTAATTGCTAACTGATTTGCTTACTACAAAATAAATTACTTTCTTTCTTGTTTATAGATCAAGTTCTTTTAAACATAAACTGCCGCAAAGGCCTATAAATTGTTTCTGTTATTCTTAATCAAAACTAACAGGACAATTACTTTGAGTAAATCTTCAACTACAATATTTAGGTTTTTATAAAACTACATTTTCATAAACGTTTAAAAATATACAACTGTATTCTGATTCAGTAACAGATACGGTTTTATGTTTTGTGATTTAGCTTCTTAATTTCTAAACCTCTATATTAGTCATTAAAAATTTTCTTATTATAGTTTCTGAATTAAAATTAGAAGTAAACATTTCTACAACAACTGATGATTTCTACAACATTTTACAACAACTTCTAGCAATCTCCACTAGAGATACCATTAGTCTTTCTTCTAGTCCCATTAAAAATTATTAATTGCTGATGTCATCAACATCAGATGTTTCATCAACCCGAAAACGCTGCTTCGATTGCAATAAAATCTTGTAAGACACTTGTTTATTTCAGGCACAACATATGAAGCTGTTTTTGTAAACAATTGTTAACCACGTGACACAGAAATCATTTGTAAGCAACGAAGCATAACGACCAAAACAATAGTAACCAGTAGAGGCGCTATAGAAATCATCAGCTTTCTATGCTACTGATAAAAATCTTGCAATTATAAACACAACATTAGCTGATCACATGATCAACTAGCATACAACTGTTAGCGTATCTAAACATATCAACTGTCTCATGGCTCTCTCTTCAAATTGTCGAAAAAACCATTAGCTCTAAATCACTTCCTAATCTAATTAATATATTAAAGTGTTTAAATTTTAGAAGGCAGTCAAGCCACTTAATCAAAATAGGGATTTGGTTGATAGTGGAATCTTTTGATAGTTTTAAGAACTATTCGAAATCTTAGTTAACAAATATTTTACGGTCATTTATCGCAAATTTTTTCAAAATCATTAGTGTTTCAGTTTGATGTTTTAAAAGAGTAATTTTAATAGTAAAAGTATTAAAACAAATGACAAAACCAGTTCCTCGCATATATTGTTAAAATGAAGACAATTAAAATTTTAATTAAAAATATGAAATATGATTAGAGAAAGATTATGCTTTAATTTGCAAATTAAACTAAGTTTTTAAGAAGACGGCTTGAAAATAAAAATGTTCTATCCCTGTCTGCAATCTTTCAATTTTATCTAAAGTAGATTAATAGCCATAAAACTATATAAACTAGCAATTATTTAGTTAAATTAAAAATTGTGCAAACTTTCTTGGTGAATGTAAATTACTGTTATGCAATATAAGAAAATGCTATAATTCTAAGACATGAAATTATTATATCATTTGCCTTTAGGCAGTCATTTTACACTCTTTTCAAACTATTGTTATTAAACTTTTATCTTTTTACTTGAATTTTTGAATGTAGGTGAAAAACTTATATAATTATGTTAATCTAACTGATCTTGCAGAATTCTTTTTAAAACTAAGCCACTATAGTATCTTGGTGTGAATGCTTTTAGGATCAGATAAAATATTTTAATTATTATTTTCATTTGATCATAGTTTGTATTACACTTTGTTGGTAAGGTGTTAATAACATCAATTGAAATTGGCTATTAGCTTTATTGAAAAAAAAAATTAACTTTAGTGCTACAAACACTTTTTTAGTATCTGATAAATCATTCAATTGCATAATTTGTTATTTGATATTTATTACTTAAAGCACTTTTATATCAAGTATTACTAATTTTGAATGATTAGGTTTTGAATTTTGGTTAGTTTATATTTTGTAATATATCTTACATTGTTCTTCTTGTATTTTAGTTTATAGAGTTTTGAAATATAGTTTGTATGAAGAAAATTGTTTAGAGGTTGATAAGTATAAGCTTAGAATAAAATTTTGTTTGTATTTAAAAAGAGATTGAAAAGTGTCCTTTAAGTCATAATGGGAGATGTTGTGAAGCAGGAAGAAAGGTTGTTGGCCAAGAAGGTGATTAGCCAGGAAGAGATGGTGTTGGGCTCAAACTGCTTTTTACTTTTTAAAAAACGTAACAAAAAAGGAAATTGATATTTAGCAAATTAAAATATATTGAAATTTATTTGAACAGGTTTCAGCCAAAGTCGAGAAGATTTCCAAGATTGTGAAGAAACAACTAAGAACTCTACTAAGCCTCCTATTAAAGTATCTCCAGCTGCTGAAACTTCTAAGAAAGCTCTTAAATGCAAGTTCCACAATGTGGCTGATCAATCAAAGGCAAACGGTAGAAAATTAGTGAAATTATATTTCTACAATATTACAAATACTAATTGTTTAATAATAAATTTTTTTAATTAATAGAATCAAGCTGCTATAATTATTTTTGTAAACTTTTCAGTCAACAAAATAGTCTTACATTTAATTTAACACAAAAGGCATATTCAAAATGTAGGCAAACGAACTTCACTTTATCAAGACTGTTACGTTGAATGATTTTTAGTAATTGATATTGAAATTATTTTTCTTGTATAGATTTTTTCGTTGTATATGATCGTAGAATCAGATGAATGAGAAGATTCTAAATAAAACAAATAATTGAATCAAATTAGAGTTTACTTTGTAATAAGTACTCTTTAGTATTTTTCAGTGAAGCTAGTTAAGGTGACATTTCCATAAAAAAATGCATCTAATGAAAGAAATAGTTAAATTTAATTTTAGTTTAAACTGTAAATAATATTCATAAGTAAAAATCAAAATAACCTAATTATCAAATTTTTATTAAAAGAAAGAACAAGCTTATTCATAAAATGTGTAAAAATTGCTGTATTGAGTAAGTAATAGTGAATAAGTTAAACAGAAGGAATACTAAACGAATTTTGGGTTAAAAGATTGTTAAGTGATTACTGATTGCTTAGTGAAATGAACTAAATTGTGAAATTAATTGATAAAAAAGAGTTAGAAAAAATATCAGCTTTGATAAAACAGAGTAAATCAACTTTTTTTTAAATATAATTAGAATTTAATTAAAAATTATTGGCCAAATTCAGTAATTAAAATTGACTTTACCAATGCATGTTAAATGCTAAAATATTAAAAGATTCATAAAAAGGCTTTAAATTTTAGTGGTAAAATTTAATGTTAAAAAAACTTTACAAATTTAATAATGGTTGCCAGACTTCAATTAACTTAAAATACTAAGTTTAGTTAAATATTTTTTATAATAAACAAGTATGAATAAAATTTGTTTTTAAAATTGTTATCTTAAAAGATAGGCTAAGAATTTGGGTAAATAATGTTTAAGCAGAAAAATAATCATCAAAAACAATGTTTAAATATTAACTTTATAAATTTCTTTCGCCGGGCGTTGTGGCGTGCGCTTGTAATCCAGTTGCTAGGAGGCTTGAGATGGTGGACGGTATGAGGTTAGAAGCTGTGTGCACTGTATGTTTGTCGAGTATTCTTGCAGCTTTATGATAATTCTCTATAGTTCTGTCTAGCTTGCTAGATCCTCAAATATCCTCAGTTAGTTCTCTGCATTGTGATGCTTCGACAGGGGTCTCTTATATTCTATATCCCCATCAATACAAGTGTCACAGCCTAATCAATAAGATTGGACCCATTTCTTTTTCAATTTTTAAATAACTTATTTAAAAATTATCTATTAATTTTTGCATATATTTGTTACCTTTGTAATTTCAGACTTTTGAAAAAATGCAAAAAAACAATGCAAAAAGCAATTTTCCATTTTGAAAAGATAAATAAATATTTTCAGGGTCCATTTCTGTTAGTTTAAAAAATGTAACAAGTTTTCCATAATTATCCGAATATGACAAAAATTTAATTTCTGTTTTTTGACAAAATCAGTGTTAGAAATTAAATAGAGAATTTTATAGTGAACAAGGAATTGTAAAACAAGGAATTCAAAGATGTATTTTAGAGAAGCAAACTTTTTGAGCAAATAGACTGCATTAAACAGTTAACCTAAAGAATCAATAATAAGATCAATACAATCATGTTGAATGTGTTTGGAAATTAGATGAGGATGATGATGATGATGATGATGATGATGATGATGATGGAAATATGTAAAAAGAAACTGTAATCATGTAGTTAAAAGAGTGATAGATAATTAATGTGAATAATATATACTAAAGTTATTCAAACAAAAATTTTGATCTTTCTTTTATGCATTCTCAATGAACAAGTGTGAGTTACAAAACACAACTTCTGAGATTAAACCAAAAATCGTCAAATGTACAATACTTTTCAAGATGGAAGATAGAGAAGTTTGAAAAGAATTTTTTCGGCTGATAATGTAAAAATACATCAAATAAATCAATAAACAAGTAGGTGCATTCATTGCGCAACATCAATTTGAAAGTTTATCAAAATTGTTTACGAATAACTTGTCAAAACAAAAAGCTCAAGGTAATTTTAGATTTTTAAAAAACAAACAGTTTTTGAATAAAAAGTTTTGAATGTAATTTGAGAAATCACATGATGAAGATTCACAGTGATGTTTTATCCTTTGGAACTTTATACTTGTGAAGAAAGGCAGGTTTTCCAACATAGTCCAGAATACTGAAGCATCAACGTGTTCAAAAAATGATTAACCAAAAACTAACTAGAAAAGAGTTGATCCATTAACTTAGATATTATCAAATAGAAAATAATAGAAATAGAATATAATAAAAATAAATAGAATAGAATAGAAAAGAAAATAAATTTTCTTCAATTAACTTAAAATAACAAGTTTAGTTAAATATTTTTAATAATAAACAATTATGAATAAAAATTGTTTTTAAAAGTGTTTTCTTAATAGATAGGCTAAAAAATTTGAAACATAATGTTTAAGCAGAAAAATAATCATCAAAAACAAAGTTTAAATTTTAAAATACTGAAGCATCAACATGTTCAGAAAATAATTAACTAAAAACTACCTAAAAAAGAGTTGATCCATCAACTTAGATAATATCAAATAGAAAATAATAGAAATAGAATATAATAAAAATAAATAGAATAGAAAAGAAAATGAATAGAATAGAAATATTACTTTTCGTATAATTTAAAATTTAATTTGCCATCTGAAGTTAACTGATCATATTAAAATTATCGATGAAAATTGATATCTGATCTCAATCAAATACAGACATCCAACAAACCGTTTTTTCTTAAAGAAAATATTTAATAATAGATTCCAAATAATCTATTAGTATCAATCAATTTGGTTTTTAAATTTAATTTTTGTTACAAAATGAAGAAACTAAAAAAACGATTACAATTTCTATATGAAAGTAGATCAACCAAGAAATCTCTCTAAAGTACCTGTAAACTTTTATCCTTTCTTTTATATAAATTTTATGCCAAATTGCTGTACAATAAAGATTAAGAAGTTCTTGCTTTTTATACTAGCAGCTTAATACAAAGTTTGATTGTCGATAATTCAATCTCAAATTGAATGTTGTCAAATTGTCGTAAAACTTTGGTTTTTCCGCCATACGAGTTATTGAAATTGTCAACCGCGGCCATGAGTTCAATAAATAAATTTACAAACAGGTAATCTACTTGATCAACTAAATAACTTTCATGCTAAATCAACTACTGTATAGCTAAAGTAATTGTAATCTAACTACATAAATAAACATAAAACAATAAAAAATAAATCAGTCTTATTTATTTGAAATCAAAAAATTTCCGAAAAAACTAAAACAAAAAAGTTAATACAAAAACCTAACATAAAACAGAATATACAAAAAGAAAGAATTGTCAATCAAAAGGAATAATTTTATCTCAAAAAAGAAACTTTTATTGCAAACTATTTTTAAATTACTTTAGTATAGCTTTATAAAAACATCATATCAAAATACTTCTGAAAATATCTAAACACAAGTAGAAAATATTACTTTTTTTTTAAGAATTATTTTGTAAGACTTCGGGTTGCTTAATCAATTTGTTAAAAGATTTTCTAAAAACAAATCAACTAATATTGTGACGTTTTCCAGAATAGAAAATTTTCATTTGAGAGATTTTGTCGTCTAATTAATCTGTCAAAGTAATTTGTTAACAAAGTTTGAAGGAACTTTCTGAAAAATAAAAATTGATTTTAATATTTCTTAAACAATTTATCTAAATGCAATATTGTAATAAAAACAAACAATAAGGAAATGTCAGAAAGTTTTGCTGACGTCACTCAGCGTCATATAATCAGACCTTATCTTAAATTAATCTTTCAATCTTTTTGTCTACAAATTTTTTGTTAGATTTTATTTCAGACTTTTAGAAAGACAACCAAATATATTAACAACCTTCAAAATATTCTCAAAATTCTAATAATTTTTTCAACTACATAACTACTTTTTTTAGATTAATTATTTATTTATTTTACATTTCAAAAAATTAGTTAATTACTTACATTAAATTATTTTGATGAAAATGATGATAGCAAACTGGAAACCTTTTGATTAACTTCAGTTTTTCTTTTTCTGGAAATTAAATAAAATGATAATCAATTCAAAAATTAGTTTTGAAAATTATTCACTTTGCTTTGGGCTTGTCATTATCCATTGAAGTGATTTTCTCCTCCTGTGTGGTTTCAAGATTGAATTTATCAAGCTTCAGCAGAAGCTGTTGAATCTTCTGAAATAAAAATATTGATTTTAGATATTTAATATGAAGTAAAACTACAATCGAAACATTTTAGTAAAGAAAAGTCAGTTTGTAATAATTGAGTTTGCATAGAAAATAAAATATCTTAAAATGTCAAATTCTGAGAAAAACTGTGAAAAGATTTGATGATTAAATTTCAATTATCACTCGTGAATTGATAAGAAAGTTGTTTTCTCTCGTTTTTATATCTGAATTTCTATAAGATAATAAATTGCATTTTAATTCATCCAAGCTTATCGAACCAATCTAGTGATTATTATAGATTTTATCCAAAAATTAAGTTTCTAAGTTTATTTTTAACTTATTTTTTGATAGTAAAACAACAAACAGCTTAATTTTAAAGTCTAAACGGCAGCCTATAGTAAATTTCAATAAATATTTTAGCTTCCTAATACTAACTTATTCTTTAAAATTCTTTTCGTATATTAACAAACAAATTACACCTGATCATTTTTTCATTTTATTCTAAATCAAAATTGTAATAATGTAAAATTATAAACTACTTTTTGTTTTATACCATTTAGACAAATGTTTAATAAAATACAACATAGCAAAATATTCCATTGTAGTTTATAATAATTGTCACAAAATATCATTTATAAACGAATTACATTCTCTTCTTCTTCTGAAGGAATCACGGCATTTCTTCTATCCCGACGAAGAGCAGAAAGCTGATAGAATTCATCTTGGGTGATTTTAGTCATTGAAGAAATTCTATTGATTTAAATGATAAAAATTTTCTCAAAAAAATTATTCAAATTTATCAACCTGACAGCTAACGAGAAAAAACTGTGAGAAAATTTTTTTGAATCGCCTAAATTTCTCTCAGTAAATTTCTCACCTTTGTAATCTATCATTTGAAGAAAAGTTCTTTCCATTTACTATCAACTCAGAGTACATGCATTATTGTCTCAAAAATTTACAACATTATTTTAGAATAATATTTTATTTAAGTTAAATATAAAGTAAACAGTTATAAATTTTTTAGTAAGTTTGTATTAACCTCAATATAAATTAATTAAAAAACGTACTTAAGTTATGATAAAAAGTATTTATATTTATTTCAAAAAAAATCATTTATTTTAATGTTACACTCAAAACTAGTTAGTAATAGCTACAATAAAGCTTAAAACGATATAAAGTTCGAAAAAATCGAAAAATGATTTACTAAAATAACTTCAATTAATTTTTTTAACTACTTACACGACAACTTAAAAAATACATTACAAACACTCAGTTTAAAATAAATAAACAATTTAAAATAAACTTTAAAACTAGTTTAATAAAGTTTTGTTTATTCTTATAGAAGCAAAAGCAAACATATCAATAAAAAACTATTTCATAAATTTTTCCAGTTTATTTTCCAGCAGTTTCATGAAATGAAACTGCAAACTCGAATTTGAAAAACTCGACATACTGATAAAGATCTTTTAAACGATAAAAAAATGAGCTAAGCTTCTTTCAAGTTGTCAAATTTTTTCATCTTAAAAATCTTTTTTTTAAATATTAACATTACAGTGTTTCCTATAACTAATTTTTATTTTAATAAGCAAACATATCAAAACAAACGAAAAGTACAAAGTCTAAATTATTTGAAAACCTTATACTATCTTATTACTTTAACTTTTCTAACTATATTTAAATCAATCCTAATAGTACTTATTTAAATATTTGTAATCAGTCATTTTAGAATTAAATTCATAAAATTAAACGATAAGCTTGTTACTAAACAACCAGATGAGAATTTTTATAATGACAGTCTTTGATTTAAAGGAAGACACTTATAGGAAGTTGTATACTACAAATGTCTCCATGCAAATTTTGTCAGGTAATTTGTTACTATAGCACTTTCTAGTGATTGATTTTATTGATTGTTTTTCTTCATAGAAATCAACATTTTGAAATTTATACAGAAAATAATAGCAGGAGAACTTGCTCTTACTTCGATGTGATAGTGAATGAACAATAGATGAATCCAAATTCTTCTCATAATATTCGAATTTTATGTTGCTGGTCAGTTTTAAACTAAAGTCTTCAATTATTGTAACCAGTTACTTTGAGTATTACATTTCTTTTTGTTTATTTTGACTGTTTGTAAAACTAAAAGTAGAAATTTTATTTTGTTGCATCTTAATTAATGGTTTATTATGTTGAAAATATTTAAATTTCAAAGATTTGGCGATGAGAAAGCAAACCTTTTGTTTCATCTTTAACTCTCCCGTAAAACTCAAGTTGTCAATTCTCTATCATTCGAGAATTTATCAAGAATACAAAGAAATATTTTGTTAATTAGTTTATTTGTGATTAACGTAGAACCTTCAATTAGAATTTCAATTCTAATAATTAAAATTAATGATACTGAAATATAATCCAACTACTTTGATTCGAAACAGGAAACTCAATTTTCTTAATTAAAACTACAGCATCTTCGGCGTTAGCTGATTCTTCCACAGAGTAGCTTGATACTGTTGATTGAGAAATCTTTACCAGTCAAGGTGATAATTCTACTTGTAGAAATTTTAAAAACTCTTTCTTATTCATTAAAATTGTTGACACAATATCCTTTTTGAAAAATGACATCTTAAAGTATAACTAATATCTTAACTGTAGATTATTTAGTTAATAGTTAAGAAGTTGAAAAATTAAGATTTATAATTGAAATGTCTCTATTTGAATCTAAAATCTTCTAAATATTTTTAAAATTAATAATAAATTAAGAGTAGATACATATCTAGCTTACAACTTTTTCACCAAGACTAAAATAAAATAAAAATAATTTACTGATAGAAAGATTTTATAATCTTTTGTTTTGACAGAATCTAGCAACTACTTGATACTTACAAATCTTGCTTTACAACATTGACCAAAACTAAAGATTATCAAATTTCCGGATGTGATAGATCTTTCATGAGATCTCTCATCGTAAAATCTTTCAGAGGTAACTTCTTATCACAGCGCTATCTAGTTGTTTCTTTTAATAAATCTTTTTTTTTCATAAAATCCGATATTTTAAAATTTGTAGATACCATGAGAGCAGAACATGAGAGAAAAACATCAGAACTTCTACTTACTCTTACTTCGATGTAAACAAATGAACAATGAAGGAACCTTAACTTTTTCCTAATGTTGGAACTTTGATGTTGCTATTTAGTTTCAAATTTAAAACAACTCTTAGTAAAAACAAAAGTATTTTGGACTATTTTTATCATCAGGTACATGATCAAACTTTTTTTAATTTTTATTAAAATGTTTAGTTAAACATTTGATTAACTTTGAATGAAACTTTTAAATTCAAGATTACTGGGTTTATTGGTCAAATTTCAAACTTTTTTCATTTATCAGGTGGATGATAAAGATAACTGAGCTCGATTAGTGATTACTGCACAATATAAAGCTTTCAAAGAAAAACTGGTAAATATATTAAGGTATTTATCAGGTAATTTGAAAATTAAAGATTAATCGATTTGTTGGACAAATTTAAGACTTGATCTTACTTATCAGGTGGACAAAAAGATCTTTGTTGTATTTAGACAGTTTTTGTAGTTTATTCAGGTTTCATGGATTTTTATTAAAAATATTTGTTGTTTTGATGCAGTCCTCCTAGAATCTTATCTTGAAATACTCCAGCAAACATCTAATATCAACGAACAGATTTGAAATAAAACTAAACTACTGATTTTCTAATCATAATTTTCATAGAAAATTGTTAGAGTATAAAAATTGAACCACATCTAACAAGGTAAACCTGTAATACTATTTAAACAGCTTTAAATCACCCATAAAAATTTTCCTGTTTTCAATTATTTCAGTTTTAAAAAACACAAAATCCACAAATTTTTTCTCTAATTTTAAATAAATTCGAAATTTATATTTAGATTGAAGAAAATTTTATTGATTTATTTACAAAACATCAAAATAATTATAAAAACTTATCAAATTTTGAATACAAAAACCGAATATTTGTTTACTAACAGTTTAATGAACAGTTCTCTCAACTTGCAGAAGAACGTGAAGTTTGAAGGCATTCATCAACATCTTCGGTGAGCCAAAACAAACCGATTCTTCATATGAAGCAAGAAAACAGCTAGATAAATAATAGTTCCACGATCATCAAATCTCAATCACATTGCAGCCAGATGTTCGTTTGTTTAGTCGGATGATATAATCACAATCATGTTTATCAAAATCGACAATTTCATTTTTATAGCATTCCATTGCCTGCATTTACCTTCGACCTTGTGGTTGCATATAAATATTTTTTCCTTTACATCTAATTGATTTGGAATTAACAATTTATGAGTAATCACAAAGAAAAACTTTTCTTGAATATTGCAATGGCTTAAACAAACTTTAATTAAATGAAGGTTAAGTATTCAACAGAATTTGTTAATACTGAAGAGTATGTTGCTGATGTAAGAACTGAAATACTAGGAGAAACTCTCATTCTGTTTGTTTTATCTCATTTGAAATAATAATTAAAAATAATCAGTGTAGAAGTAGTCTAAAGTTTTACAGATTATTGTTTATCAAAAATATTTTTTTACAACTTTTGTTTATCTTTTATAAAACAAGATTTGTAGAATCAAAAGTATGTTGATGTCATCTACTAATTTTTAGGTGCAACAATGTTTTGTAGATCCACAAAGATGGCTTTGATAACAAAAATCGAGAAAGCAAAGACTAATTGGGAAGTTTTTATCTGAATTATAAGACAACTTTATTCTCAACTCGATTTTCTGTTTCAATTCTTCTATATTGAAGAAAAACTTTAATAAAATCATATCATGATCAATTTTGTGTTTTTCAATTATTTTCTCAGCGTTTCTCGTGAAGTCGTTTCATAAAGTCTTGTTGGTGAGATGAAGCTTTTGAAATAATTATCTTTAGTCTTTCAAATATTTGTAAGATCATCTTTGATAAGTTTTCAAAGCTTTTATCAACTAACTTTAAATATATTCTTGTATTTGTTGCTTGTAAGCCATACGAGAGAGTCTTAATTTTGATTCCAAGTCGGTGGATAGATACTTGATGTTATTATCATGCAAATTCTTTAAGTCGGTGCTACTTGTTAAAATAATCAAATTGTTTGTAAGATTGGTATATTAGACTTGGATAGTGAGGGTATTTTATCTTTTTTTGAGGTTTTTAGTGAACTTTTTTTGATAAGACCTATGAGAGTTTTGAGAGTTTATTTCCCTAAAATGAAACTGGGAGCACCATTCTTTGTTGTAAGCTATCTTTTTGTCAGTTGCTTTGCTGAAGTGAACTATAAGCAAGTATAAAAGTTCAAAATTTCCAATTTTTTTCTATAATCAAACTCTTATGTAATTGCTAACTGATTTGCTTACTACAAAATAAATTGCTTTATTTCTTATTTATATATCAATTGCTTTTAAACATAAACTGCCGCAAAAGCCTATAAATTGTTTCTGTTATTCGTAATCAAAACAAACAGGACAATTACTTTGAGTAAATGTTCAACTACAATATTTAGGTTTATATTAAACTACATTTTTATAAACGTTTAAAATTATACAATTGTATTCTGATTCAGTGACAGATATGGTTTTATGTTTTGTGATTTAGTTTCTTAATTTCTAAACCTCTAAATGAGTCATTACAAATTTTTTTTAAGTTTCTGAATTAAAATTGGAAGTTAATATCTCTACAACAACTGAAGACTTTTAAAACATTCTACAACAAGTTCTAGCACTCTCCACTAGTGATATCATTAGTGTTTCTTCTAGTCCCAGTACATTGTTGATGTAAAACTCTTCTCTAAGCTTTTTTTTTAATAGTGACTTAATTGCTGATGTAATCAACATCAGATGTTTCATCAACCCGAAAACGCTGCTTCGATTGCAACAAAATCTTGTAAGACACTTGTTTATTTCAGGCACAACATATAAAACTGTTTTTGTAAACAACTGTTAAACACGTGATACAGAAATCATTTGTAAGCAACGAAGCATAGCGACCAAATCATTAGTAACCAGTAGAGGCGCTATAGAAATCATCAGCTTACTATGGCACTGATAAAAAGCTTGCAAATATAAACACAACATTAGCTGATCACATGATCAACTAGCATACAACTGTTAGCGTATCTAAACATAACAACTGTCTCATGGTTCTCTCTTCAAATTGTCAAGAAAAGCATTGACTCTAAATCACTTCCCTATCTGATCAAAATGTTAAAGTGTATAAATCTTAGAAGGCAGAGGAGCCACTTAACCAAAATGTGAAATTGGTTGATAGTGGAATCTTTTGATAGTTTTAAGAACTATTTGAAATCTTAGTTTAAAAATATTTTACGGTCATTTATCGCAAATTTTTTCAAAATCATTAGTGTTTCAGTTTGATGTTTTAAAAGAGTAATTCTATTAGTAACAGTAGTAAGACAAATGACAAAACCAGTTCCTAACTTCTAAGAGCATTATAATAAAAATAAATAAAAATTGAAAACCTTTTTAACCAACAATTTCTTACTACGTTCTATCAATAGAAAAAGATATAATTTAAGATGAAGACTTTAGCATATCAGTGCTTAGTTTTTTGATTTAAATAAACAGCTTTTTTCAATTAAAAGCTAATATAACTTCACTTGTCTTAATAACTTTAAATGACAAACATATAAATTTTAAATAATTAATCTTACTACTTTTTCTTTTAGACAGATATTTCATATCAACTTCTTAAAAGTTTGTCATTTAGTTTTAAACCATTTTTATATTTGACTAAATTTATTATTCAGGCAATTTGGTTTTATGTTTTTGTTTATATATATAAAAATCATAGTTTATATAATTATGATGTTTATGTGTTTTATTAATAGTTATTTAATGTTAATTTAAATTTTTAAATGATGTTTAAAAGTCATACTAATTTTAGCTGTTTATAAAATGTTAGAAAATTAAATATTGAATTGATAAATTTAAAGTTTGCAATTCAAGCCTTAAAAATGTAATAAAGATGTTTATTTATTTTTATATTTTTGTTCAGGAAAAAATTAAACAACTTTCATGGTTTCTGTTTTGCTTCTTGGTTCTAAAAATCGTGAGTAATTATGTTCAATGCTTGAAGTTGTAAGTATTTTGTTATTTATTTATTTAAACTTTATAATTGTCAATGAGCTTTGAGTTTTCTTGAGATTTGTTAATTTCTTTTATTGATTTAATTATCATATACATTACATAAAGATGATATCTTTTTCTTACTTTAAATTTGTTTTGAGGTTGATATTTGCAGTTTACAAATATATATTTATTTTGTATTAAATGTCTAATTTTTAATTCTTTAACACAATCTTGTCAAAGAATAATTTAACTTTTCAGTTTAGTTAATTGAACTATTTAATTGAAACAAACATTTTTTTATTTTAATAATACTGATAATAAATAATAATTAAAACTGTTTCTTTAACTTTCTATAAAAATAAACTTTTTTATAATAGTAGTTAAATTTAGTTTTTGTTTCTAAAGCAATTTTTTTAATTTCATTATTTTTTTACAAATGTGTGTTTTGATTGAACTTTAGAAGAGATCTTGATTTCTTAATAATTTGATAGACTGGTTTAAAAGATGCAGATAAAATGTAAAATCAGTTTTGCAGTTTTGACTTCTACAAATAACTAGTTTATATAAAAGTAAATCTTGAATATTTTGTTTGATATAACGCATTTGATAAAAATTTCTTGAAGGAAAGTTTTCTTTGGATGATTCCCAAAGTGAGTTCTTAATTTAGGGTTATTAGTCTTTGTTGTTAACATCATCCTTTAATCAGATGAAGATTTGATTTTCATAATCAATAAAATCGTTTTCTACATCTGAAAATATTTCTCAGGATATTTCAAGGATAATATAACGAAAAATCATTAAAAAAATAATTAAAAAAAAATTGGAAAGATAATAGAGGCAAACAAACAGTTGGAACATTTGCACAAAAAACGTGATTCAAGCAAAGATGTTAGTTCAACTAGCATCATCGATCTCACTTCGGACTCTGACGACGCTAGTGAATGTAATATAAATAGTTTAACAAACAGCGATAATGAATTTGATAATGACAATAATAGGCAAGAAGTACAAATCGAAAAAGAAACAGTAACCCTTGTAAATGCTCCTGTTGAGAGACAGAAAGCACAAAAAGTTAAACGATTTATAGATTCATCGGATGAAGAATATTCGACAACCAAGTTATCTCCAACCAGAGAAAGAACTTTAAGATTCAAAAAGGTTCTAAAGTCGAAGAAAATAGAAAAACTAAATCGAAAACACGAAAAATTCAAAAACATTATGAAAATGTTTGTGAATACAATGATGAAGGATTACTAGAAAAAAGAAGAAAGTTTTTTTCTGCATTTATTCAACCTTTAATTATAAAAGATCATTTGCGTAGAGAAGATTTACATGCTCCACTAAACTTTCATGATCAAGAATATGTACGAGGAAGTGACTGCCTTGAAATTAGATTTGGTCATAACTCAAGATATCCCCAAAGAGAAACATTTCCTAGACATTATTTGACAAGGGTTGATTACCAACATGATGATGATGCTCGACGAGTTCATCCATCTCGTTTTTCACCAACATCAGCAGAACTAAAACATGGAACCACTTCCAATAATCGATTCAAAGATAATACAAGAAAAGAATTTGAAAAATATAAAAAAGGATCTTCACATTATAATAGATATAATGCTGACAGCAGACGTTGTGAACGAAGAAGTAAGACTTGTGAAAGAACTATCAAGAAAAAAAAGACTCTAGAGGTAGACGATTTTCAGCTGAAAAGTCACCTAAGAGAAATAGACGCTCTGATTGATTATTAAACATAAAAACGATATCTGTAAAGAACTTTTCAATTGATAAACAAGTAACTTTAGACCCTTTGTTTAAGAAGATCTTATTATCTATAATTCTTTTAATCAAAGAACTCCTTGACAGTGTAAAGGTGCTTTTTGCCACAACTTTTGCCACCAAGGTCTTAAAATGTCTTCAATGACATTTTCCAGATATCTTATAATAAACTTCAAGCTGTTTCAAAAGTTATTTAAATATAACTATCTAGACTTAAATTATTTGTGTTCATATAAACAAATAATATTTTAAATATTGTTTTACAGAATGTCAAAAATATTTCTATTATAAATTTTTGGTGCTGATTATCTAGTATTATCGTGTTGTATCTGTTACATCTGCTATATATAAAATGAAGTAATAATAAATGCTTTAATTTCATGTCTATATAATTTTTAATATCTTCAGTATTAAAGTGTACATAATTCTGATACCTTCTATTCAAATTTTTAATAAATTTTCACTAATATTTGTCCTTGTGTATGTAAACATTTATCCACTTATTATCATGACTTCTGTAAAAAGATGATTGATACTTCTGTTTTTGTGTTTTATAATTTTTTACTTCAAATGGTTTCCATACTTCTATGTAGTAAATAAAAACAAAAAAGGTATTCTATTTTTTTGAAGAACTAGTAAGAGTTTTTACTATTGAAATTATTGTACTAACTATACAATATCTTTATTGCAAAGTTTGTAGGAAATATAAGCTTTAATAGATGATAATGATGAGATTTAAATAGAGAGTCGTTCTAGCGCTGGCTTTTGTGCATTTTCCTCAAGTCTCATGTTCAAGTAAGTTGAAAGCATGACAAAATAGTGCTTCCATACTACGTATAGAAAACCAGTAGAAATGAACGATAAAAGATATTTCCATTCGGATAACTTCTGGTCTAGAAAACTATATACTTTTGTTGTTTATCTCTTGAAGTAATAAATTTTGATTTATAATCTAATTTTATTATTTACAAAAACCGTTGATAAAGCTAAATAAACAATGCTTCTAAATGTGATTTGTTGTGAATAAGAATTCTAACTCGTGATCATCTTTAAAAGTTTAAACAAAATAAACCTTACTTGTTGATAAAGTTTCATCTATCAAATTGAAACAAGTTAATAGACATGAAAATAATTGATTATAATTGTGTTAAAGTTAAAAAACATTTCAGAAAACTTTAGTTATTTTTACTAATAATTATCCACTTTAGTGTTTATTCATCTTGATTATATTTCTTCAAAACTTCAAGTTCACTTGCCTTCATCATGATTTGCTCTGTATTTTTCTGGTCCGGATTTTACAACTTTTCAAATTTTTTTTATTTCATAATAAGCCTACTAACATCCAGATTTGTACTTTTTGTACTTTTGTTGTGTTTGTCAAGCAAGAAGTAATTTAAACAAAGAATTATAAACAAGTAAGCAATATTTTACATAAACCATCCACCTACTCAATCCTTCAAGCAGCTTTCAATGATAAAAGAACTATGCTTTGATAAGCTACACAAACAAATCAAATTAAATCAGAAGATAAGTAATGCTTTTAATGATTTCACCGAATAATGATAGAAAGTTTATAAAGTAATGAAAAACGAAAGAAGGAAGCTATATTCTTTCTTCTTGTGAATAGTTTAGAATTATAGTGGATAGCATTATAGGCTGAATTATTCTAAACTTATAATCCACTGTGAACATACACTTTGAATGATATTATAGTTGTCGTCTGAATATATTGCTATATGTAGAGCACAAAACATTAATGAAGAATTGAATTAACCACTCTATTAACTTGATATGAAGTCTTAAAACAAATTGCTTGTTTCTTAAGACAACTTATAAATTTTTTATTACCAAAACACCTTTTTTTCTACTGAAAAAACTGAGAAGTTTATGAGCTTCTAAAATTATGATCAAATTTCCCGTTTTGAATTAATATTTTATCTAAATCCAGTTATTCATCACAATTTATCATTATTTTATAGTGCTTAATAATCCAGTGTATGTTCTATATTCATATACAAGTGAAAAACTTAGCTTTAGGGTTGATATATAACAAATAAGCAGTAACCCCAATTAATTAAACAAGAAAGAAAGTTTACAGATTTATTTCACTTTGGCGCTTGTAAGGTTTTATCTATAGCAAGATACAGGTAGACTATACCTCTCTTATTTTTACTTAATCCGTTCTGCAATACAACACATCGGTGAGAAATATATTCTTTGGGATCAAGAGAAGCTATATTTATTTAGAAATTACTCTGGAAAGTGTGCAGCTATCGAAATTTTGAACAAAATAAGGGTTACCCGATGCTAGAAAAACTATTTATGCATTTTTTTATGTCACTTAGCGCATCAATCTGAACTGTTTACTGCAAAAATTTATTTTGGCCCCTGCGCTAATAGTCAAGTCATATAGAATGAAACCAACCTGGCCACGTTTGTAGATTTTAAATTAAGAAGTGACATCCGCAGAAGAAATTCAATTTTCTATTTGCTGCTTATTTAAACTATTTAGCAACCTGAAATAGCAAGAACCATAGAATTCAATATTTTACTACGAGGTTGTATCTGAGCCGTGCGCTAGAAGTAGAAGTTCAAAGTATCTAATAAATTATCCACTTTTGTAAAATATTGCTGTAACAACCTGTATCACCACAACCTATTAACTACATCAAGTATCCTTTTAAAAACGGGTAAAAGGTAATTAAAAATAATTGAAAATCTGTCTCACTTGCTATCAACGAATTTGGTGATTGTACTGTAATACTGAAAAGTATATCTAACGTTTAAAGTATTCTAGCTTATATCGATTTTTACTATGATGAAACCTATGCCCAAGTAAATACAACATATAACTGTGAACTTCTTCTTAATACTTTAGTAGGTTTTCTACTTGTTTGCTGAGAAGTAATCCTAAAACTATATCTACAACTCCCTTATTTTATTTTTGCAAGATAAAATCTGACTCATTGATACTTAAATAAAAAATCTGTATAATGATCAAATGCAAGTTTAAATCACTTACAATGTAATTTTCGGAAAATAATAAAAACATCTTAACCAAAAATTTGGTTGATTAATTGTTAGAAATTATATAAAATAATTTTTATTTGTCGACATTAATCAAAATGAAGTTAAAATAGTTTTTATAATGAAATTGAAACATGTTCGTATACACAAAAAAGATTTTTAATTTTTATGAATAATATGAAAAATTGGTTTAGAAAACTTTACTAATAATTATCCAGTTTAGTTTATATTCATCTTGATTATATTTCTTCAAAACTTCAATTGCAGTTGTTTTCATCACGATTTGCTGTGTATTTTTCTGGTCCCGATATTACATTCTAAATTATTACAAAAGTATCTTGTTAAAATATGAAATAAATAGGTAAACAATAAGAAGTATTAGATGAAGTTCATATTTTTTTATGGCATGCAATTGAAAACCGGTTGTTCACTTACTGACTTCATAGTTACAAAAGATGATCACGTGATGTTTAATTTTATTCTTTCACAACTTTAAGATAGCCACAATTTTTGAAATTGATCTAGGAATAAAAGCAGTTAGTTATAAAATAACCTTAGAGTTGTTAAGATCTCCAATTAGTAGTTCTTGGGGGCTAGATGTCTCAGGCTAATTGTGACAAAGACACTAGATGTAAACCTGAGACAAATATAAATTTAAATAAAATTTTTGTGAAAGAAATATTTTAATAGATGAATATCGTCAGCCTTGCTTAGTAGCTTAAATAGGAAAATAAAATTCTAAAATTGATGTCTACTCAAATGTTTACTTTTTAGTACAATGTCAATGAAGTCTAGAGTAGTTCATTCTACTTTGTATAATCAACAAATCTGATACTTATGTATGTAGAAAGTATGACAGCAAGCTAGTACATCATAACTTCTTTAAAGGTTGAAACTAAGTAAAGTTGACCATTGTAAGATGAGACAGAAAGCAACTGTATCTTTCTAGAGAGAACTGGTCAAGGAACATAAATTTATTTTGCTATCCACCAAATCATTCTAAAAACATTATTATCTAATCAACAGAATTTTAATGTGTCAATAGTAACTTTTTACCCAGGATGATAAAATTATTTATCTTTTTGGCTTTCTCCATTAGATCTAAGAAAAATTAAAGTGTGATGAATTTACCTTTAGGGTTTTTATGTATAAGTAGATTGAAATTGAATTCATCTGTTGTTATTTTCAACAACTACAAAGGAATGAGATTGATCAGTGTTCTTATGAACTGACTGCTTTGTTCTCTATGATGTTCATCGTCGGATTCGAATCCTTCCATGATATCAGAAGTTTAGAAAACTGCGCAATATAAGAAGATCAATTTTTACAAGATTTGTAAACTAATATCAATTCTAAAAGTCTTAGTTAAAACAAAAAATTGCTTGTATGTTCTACATGCAGGAGTATCTCTAATCTGTAGATATCAGGCTTCATCTCTCAGTTCACTGGTAGAAAAGCGCTGGAAGTAAACCCTAAAGAAAAAATTACATTTAAATAAAGTTAAAAATATTGGTAGTTGATTATCTTCTGCGAGATCTGAAGACTGGTATTCTTGTGCTTGTTTATCTACATTATCATCAAACTGATACTCGTGTAAATAGAAAACATGACAACAAGTTTGCCTCTATATTGATTATAATGTTGGTGATGGTAAAAATGATTAGAAAAAGATGAAAGTGAATGTCAGTGTCCCTATTTGGATGTAGCTAGTTCAGAAGCACAAGTTGTCTTAGTGTTTATTATCTCCAAAACGATTTTAAATTGCAAGAAATAATTTAATTAAATTATCAGAAGTAATTGTTGTTAAAGCTAATTAATTATTGAATCTAACTATGACTTGTTACAAACAGGATTTTTTCTCTTGAGTTTTATCTAGTATTTATATAAAAGAATTTTGATTTATTGATAATGATCAATAATCAAATTGAAACATGTTGATAGGCATGAAAATGACAATTGAATTTTACAGTAAAGTTTAATATGAATGAATAAGTAACCAGTTTGATTCATATTCAACCAAATTCTTCATCAAAACCTCAATTAGAGTTGTCTAAAAGGAGATTCACATTTTATTTCCTTATCTGGAGATTAGATTATACATTATGACATTTGTTATTCATTACATTATAAAACAAATATGGAAACAATACAAGCATTTGATTAAATACAAATTTTTCAAATCCATTCAAATATTAAACTAGTTTTTCACCTGCTGACTTCATATTTTAAAGATAAAATCAGGTGGAGTATTCCTTTATTTATCTATATAATTAAGTGTTTTACAATTTTTGCATATTGGGTTTGTTTTTATCTTCATTTTTTTATTGATTTATGATTTATTTATATATATATGAAGCTAAGCATTAATTACAATTTTTTGTTTTTTCATCAAACGTTTGTTTGTTCACTCCAGCAAACATCTAATATCAACGAAGAATTGCATTTGGATGCTAAATAATTTGACTTCAAAGTCACTACTTTCATGTTGCTACTTTGTTGTTGCAAAGTTTTTTTGTTATAAGTAAATATAAATAATTCAACTTGAAATAAATAAAAGCTTTTTGATTTAAGACTCCAAGAAACTTTTATAAAATGATTTTTGTAATAATTGTAAAAATTTGTGATCCAATGATCAGCGTTTTTTCATCAAATTTTCGTTTGTTTTCTATTATTGATTTTACCAAATGAGAAAACAGCTTTAAATGACCAATAAAATTTTTCCTGATTTCACTTATTTCAGTTTTAAAAACACATAATCCAGAAATTGTTTTTTAATTTTTAAATAATTTGAATTTTTATCTTTAGATTAAAGAAAATATTTTTATTTTTTTACAGAACATCAAAATAATTATAAAAATTATTGTAAGTATTTGTAAATACTTATCAAATTTTGAATACAAAAACCAAATATTTGTTTACAAACAGTTTAATGAACAGTTCTCTCAACTTACAGTAGAACGTGAATTTTGAAGGCATTCATCAACATCTTTCATGAGCCAAAACAAACCGATTCTGCATTTGAAGCAAGAAAACAGCTAGATAAATAATAGTTCCACGATCATCAAATCTAAATCACATTGCAGCCAGATGTACGTTTATTTAATCGGATGATTTAATCACAATCATGTATATCAAAATCGACAATTTCATTTTTATAGCATTCCATTGCCTGCATTTACCTTCGACCTTGTGGTTGCATATAAATATTTTTTCTTTTACATCTAATTTAATTGGAATTAACAATTTATGAGTAATCACAGGGAAAAACTTGTCTCGAATATTGCAATGGCTTAAACAAACTATAATTAAATGAAGGCTCAGAATTCAACAGAATCGGTTACGTTAGCGTTTGTGGGTGCTCAGGGAAAATCACAGGGAAAAACTTGTCTCGAATATTGCGATAGCTAAGGAAAAGTATGATTAAATGAAGGCTCAAAATTCAACAGAATTTGTTAATACTGAAGAGTATGTTGATGATGTAAGAACTGAAATACTAGGAGAAACTCTCATTCGGTTTGTTTTATCTCGTTAAAAATAATAATTAAAAATAATTAGTGTAGAAGTAGTCTGAAGTTTTACAGATTATTGTTTATCAAAAATATTTTTTTACAACTTTTGTTTATCTTTTATAAAAGAAGATTTGCAGAATCAAAAGTATGTTGATGTCATCTACTAATTTTTAGGTACAACAATGTTTTGTAAATCTACAAAGATGGTTTTGACAACAAAAACGAGAAAGCAAAGACTAATTGAGAAGTTCTTATCTTAACTATAAGACAACTTTATTCTCAACTCGATTTTCTGTTTCACTTCTTCTATATTGAAGAAAATGTTTAATAAAATTATATTATGATCAATTTTGTGTTTTTGAATTTTTTTGTCAGCGTTTCTCGTGAAGTCGTTTCATAAAGTCTTGTTAGTAAGATGAAGCTTATGAAATAATCATCTTTATCTTTATTCTTTCAAATATTTGTAAGATCATCTTTGATAAGTTTTCAAAGCTTTTATCAACTAACTTTAAACATATTTTTGCATTAGTTGCTTGTAAGCTATACAAGGGAGTCTTACTTTGGATTCCAAGTCGGTGGATAGATACTTGATGTTATTATCATGCAAAACTTCAAGTCGGTGCTACTTGTAAAAATATTGAAATTGTTAGTAAGATTGGTATATTAGACTTGGATAGTGAGGGTATTTTATCTTTTTTTGAGATTTTTAATGAACTATTTTTGATAAGACTTATGAGAGCTTGGAGAGTTTATTTCCCTAAAATGAAACCGGGAGCACCACTCTTTGTTGTAAGCTATTTCTTTGTCAATTGCTTTGCTGAAGTTAACTATAAGCAAGTATAAAAGTTCAAAATTTCCAATTTTTTTCTATAATCAAATTCTTATGTAATTGCTAAACGATTTGCTTACTACAAAATAAATCGCTTTCTTTCTTGTTTATATATCAAGTTCTTTTAAACTTAAACTGCCGCAAAGGCCTTTAAATTGTTTCTGTTATTCGTAATCAAAACAAACAAGACAATTATTTTAAGTAAATGTTCAACTACAATATTTAGGTTTATATAAAACTAAATTTTCATAAACGTTTAAAACTATGCAACTCTACTCTGTTTCAGTAACAGATATGGTTTTATGTTTTGTGATTTAGTTTCTTAATTTCTAAACCTCTAAATGAGTCATTAAAAGTTTTCTTATAATAGTTTTTGAATTAAAATTGGAAGTAAACATTTCTACAACAACTGAAGACTTTTAAAACATTCTACAACAAGTTCTAGCACTCTCCACTAGTGATACCATTAGTGTTTCCTCTAGTCCCAGTACATTGTTGATGTAAAACTCTTCTCTAAGCTTTTTTCTAATAGTGACTTAATTGCTGATGTTATCAACAACATATGTTTCATCAACCCGAAAACGCTGCTTCGATTGCAATAAAATCTTGTAAACACTTGTTTATTTCAGGCACAACATATGAAACTGTTTTGGTAAACAACTGTTAAACACGTGATACAGAAATCATTTGTAAGCAACGAAGCATAGCGACCAAAACAATAGTAACCAGTAGAGGCGCTATAGAAATCATCAGCTTACTATGGCACTGATAAAAATCTTGCAGTTATAAACACAACATTAGCTGATCACATGATCAACTAGCATACAACTGTTAGCGTATCTAAACATAACAACCTTCTCACTGCTCTCTCTTTAAATTGTCGAAAAAACCATTGGCTCTAAATCACTTACTTATCTGATTAAAATGTTAAAGTGTATAAATCTTAGAAGGCAGAGGAGCCACTTAACCAAAATGTGAAATTGGTTGATAATGGAATCTTTTGATAGTTTTAAGAACTATTTGAAATCTTAGTTTACAAATATTTTAGTTAAGAACTATTTTACGGTCATTTAGCGCAAATTTTTTTAAGTCATTACTGTTTCAGTTGATGTTTTAAAAGAGTAATTTTATTAGTAAGAGTAGTAAGACAAATGACAAAACCAGTTCCTAACTTATGAGAGCTTTATAATAAAAATAAATACAAATTAAAAATCTTTTTAACCAACAATTTGTTACTAGGTTCTATTCAACAGAAAAAGATATAATTTAAAATGAAGACTTTAGCATATCAGTGCTTAGTTTTTTAATTTAAATAAACAGCTTTTTTCAATTAAAAGCTAATATAACTTCACTTGTCTTAATAACTTTAAATGACAAACATATAAATTTTAAATAATTAATCTTACTACTTTTTCTTTTAGACAGATATTTCATATCAACTTCTTAAAAGTTTGTCATTTAGTTTTAAACCATTTTTATATTTGACTAAATTTATTATTCAGGCAATTTGGTTTTATGTTTTTGTTTATATATATAAAAATCATAGTTTATATAATTATGATGTTTCTGTGTTTTATTAATAGTTATTTAATGTTTAGTTATTTTTTTAAATGATGTTTAAAAGTCATACTATTTTTAGTTGCTTATAAAATGTTACAAAATTATATATTGAATTAATAAATTTAAAGTTTGTAATTCAAGCCTTAAAAATGTAATAAAGATGTTTATTTATTTTTATATTTTTCTTCAGGAAAAAATTATACAACTTTCATGGTTTTTGTTTTGCTTCTTGGTTCTCAAAATCGTGAGTAATTAAGCTCAATGCTTGAAGTTGTAAGTATTTTGTTATTTATTTATTTAAACTTTATAATTGTCAATGAGCTTTGAACTTTCTTGAAATTTGTTAATTTCATTTATTAATTTAATTATCCTCTACATTACATAAGGATGATATTTTGTTCTTACTTTATATTTGTTTTGAGGTTGATATTTGCAGTTTACAAATATATATTTATTTTGTATTAAATGTTTAATTTTCAATTCTTTTACACAATCTTGTCAAAGAACAATTTAACTTTTCAGTTTAGTTAATTGAACTATTTAATTGAAACAAACATTTTTTATTTTAATAATACTGATAATAAATAATTATTAAAACTGTTTCTTTAACTTTCTATAAAAATAAACTTTTTTATAATAGTAGTTAAATTTAGTTTTAGTTTCTAAAGCAATTTTTTTTAAATTTCATTATTTTTTTACAAATGTGTGTTTTGATTGAACTGTAGAAGAGATCTTGATTTCTTAATAATTTGATAGACTGGTTTAAAAGATGCAGATAAAATATAAATTCAGTTTTGCAGTTATGACTTCTACAAATAACTAGTTTATATAAAAGTAAATCTTGAATATTTTGTTTGATAGAACGCATTTGATAAAAATTTCTTGAAGGAAAGTTTTCTTTGGATGATTCCCAAAGTGAGTTCTTAATTTAGGGTTATTAGTCTTTGTTGTTAACATCATCCTTTAATCAGATGAAGATTTTATTTTCAAAATCAATAAAATCGTTTTCTACATCTGAGAATATTTCTCCTCACCTTTTTTTCAAATTTAAATAACTTCCTTGAGTTGTTTCTTAAACATAAAATATTTTTCATGAAAATACAACTATAAATTATAACTGATAACTAATCTTTTAGAGATGATCAACTTATTTTGATCTTTTTTTACCATTAAATTGAAAATCAATGAAATTTCTGAGAGATTTGAAAGCTACTTTTTATACAATACTGGAGTTGATGAAGATATCTGAACTTGTTGAATTTTCCTTTTTTAACTTTTTGTTTTAGTTTATAATCAAGCAAACATCTGATATTTACAAATCTTTGTTTACAAAGTGGAGCACAGTTGATGAGATTTAGAAACATGTCTTGCAAAATCTGTCAAGTAAGTTGTTACTACAGAACTATCTTGTGATTTATTTTAATGATTGATTTTCTTCACAGAATCCTACATTTTGAGTTTTGTAGGTCACATGAGAGTACAACTACTTACCCTTAATTCGATGAGATTTTGAATAGAGAATCAAAGAAACCAAATTTTTCTCCTAATGTTCGAACTTTGCTGGTCAGTTTCAAATAATAAACAACTCTTAGCAAAAACTAAATCTCATTTTTGACAATTAATCTCATCAGCTACATGTTTAAACTTTGATAAAAATTTTGAGTTTCACAACTGATTATCTTAAAACAAAACTTGTAAATTGAAAATTACTGGGTTTGTTGGTTAACTATAAAGCTTTTGTAATTAATAAGAGATGATCTGAACTTGATTGACAAATCTCGGCTGATGAGAATGTCTAAATACAAAATGATAAAATCAGACGTTTTTTCAGTTGCTGTTGTTTGGTCAGGCTAGTTCGAATTTAAATCATTTACATTATTTGTTGGTTTTCTCTGTATTTATAGATTCCAGTAGAATTCTGATATCTACGAATCTTTTTCTAAGATTTGAAGCAAACTTAATGATCATGGTACAATATAAAGCTTTCAACAAAGAGATCTCTCTAAAAAATCTGGTAATTATCAGGTAATTTGTTATTTAAAGATTAATCGATTAGTTGGTTAAGACTTGATCGTACTTATCAGGTAGATGATGAAGATATTTGGACTATTTAGACAAATGTCAGCTGATGGGATAGTCTGAATGCAACAGGAGAAAATCTAAACGTTTATCAGTTTTTGTAGTTTGTTCAGGTTTCAATGATTTTCATTAAAATATTTGTTGTTTTAATGCAGTCCTCTTATAATCGTATCCTGAAAGACTCCAGCAAACATCTAATATCAACGAAGAATTGAATTTAGATGCTAAATACTTTGACTTCAAAGTCACTACTTTCATGTTGCTAGTTTGTTGTTACCAAATGAGAAAACAGCTTTAAGTGACCAATAAAATTTTTCCTGATTTCACTTATTTCAGTTTTAAAAACACAAAATCCAGAAATTGTTTTTTAATTTTTAAATAATTTGAATTTTTATCTTTAGATTAAAGAAAATATTTTTATTTATTTACAGAACATCAAAATAATTATAAATACTTATCAAATTTTGAATACAAAAACTTAAATTTGTTTACAAACAGTTTAACAAACAGTTTTTTTAACTTGCAGACGAACGTGAAGTTTGAAGACATTCATCAACATCTTTCATAAACCAAAACCAATCGATTCTGCAGATGAGGCAAGAAAACAGCTAGATAAACAATAGCTCTACAATCATCAAATATAAATCACACTGCAGCCAGATGTGCGTTTGTTGCAATAGCTTATTTATTCTCAAATTTGTCTGCCATAATCGATGGTTCCATCATTATAATATTCATCTTGTCATTTTTATTTTCAGCCATTCATTTGCATATACTAATTTTTTATTTTACGGCTTACTTTCTATCGTGATACACTACTACTGAAAGTGTCTTTATAGAAAAGTTGGGACAAACGCAATTTTTTGACAAGCTGTATTAACTAATGCTTGAACAAACAATGTGAGAGCATTAGAATAGCAAATGAGATTTGATGTTTGGTATATGTTGAATATTTTATTAATTGATGTTGAACTGGAATTTTTGTATAGATTTCTCGTTGTATACAATCGTATAATTAGATGTAATCAGATGAACGAGAAAATTATTTAAATAAAACATATAATTAAATTAAAATTAGTAGAATCAGCAAATCTCAAGAATTTAACAGTTATGCCGAGGTATTCAACTTTTATGTGAATTTTCTAGGTTCTTGTTTTATTTTATTTTTTAGTGGATTTTTCCTTTTAGTTTAAACTAAATTAATAATTTCAGGATCATTATATTCGAAGAAAATTGTTAGAGTATATACATTGAACCATATCTAACAAGGTAAACTTGTATTACTGTTTAAACAGCTGTTAGTCACCAATAAAGTTTTTCCTTCTTTACAGTTTTTTTTTTTTTAAAAACAACAAAATAAACTAATTGTTTCTAAATTTTTACAAGATTTTGAATTTTATAGTTAGTTTGAAGAAAATGTTCTTGATTTATTTGCAAATCATCAAACTATAGAACAGTTGTTTGAAAATAAAAAGTTTGTTTCTGAAACTGAAACTGAAATAGAAAATTTATAAATAGATATGAAATTTTGAATACTATTTAATGAATATATAGATTTCAGATTTTGAATACAAAAACAAAAATTTGTTTACAAACAGTTTAATAAATAGTTTTTTTAACTTGAAGAAGAACGTGAAGTTTATATGATACAAGGGAGTCTTACTTTGGATTCCAAGTCGGTGGATAGATACTTGATGTTATTATCATGCAAAATCTTCAAGTCGGTGCTACTTGTTAAAATAATCAAATTGTTTGTAAGATTGGTATATTAGACTTGGATAGTGAGAGTATTTTATCTTTTTTTGAGGTTTTTAATGAAATATTTTTGATAAGACATATGAGAGTTTATTTCCCTAAAATGACAACCGGAGCACCACTCTTTGTTGTAAGCTATCTTTTTGTCAGTTGCTTTGCTGAAGTTAACTATAAGCAAGTATAAAAGATCAAAATTTCCATTTTTTTCTATAATCAAACTCTTCTGTAATTGCTAACTGATTTGCTTACTACAAAATAAATCGCTTTCTTTCTTTTTTATAGATCAAGTTCTTTTAACATAAACTGCCGCAAAGGCCTATAAATTGTTTCTGTTATTCTTAATCAAAACCAACAGGACAATTACTTTGAGTAAATGTTCAACTACAATAATTAGGTTTATATTAAACTACATTTTTATAAACGTTTAAAATTATACAACTGTATTCTGATTCAGTGATAGATATGGTTTTATGTTTTGTGTTTTAGTTTCTTAATTTCTAAACCTCTAAATGAGTCATTAAAAGTTTTTTTTTTAAAGTTTCTGAATTAAAATTGGAAGTAAACATTTCTACAACAACTGAAGACTTTTAAAACATTCTACAACAAGTTCTAGCACTCTCCATTAGTGATACCATTAGTCTTTCTTCTAGTCCCATCACATTATTGATGTAAAACTCTTCTCTAAGCTTTTTTCTAATAGTGACTTAATTGCTGATGTTATCAACAACATATGTTTCATCAACCCGAAAACGCTGCTTCGATTGCAACAAAATCTTGTAAGACACTTGGTTATTTCAGGCACAACATATGAAGCTGTTTTTGTAAACAAGTGTTAAGCACGTGACACAGAAATCATTTGTAAGCAACGAAGCATAACGACCAAAACAATAGTAACCAGTAGAGGCGCTATAGAAATCATC
Source organism: Pegea sp. RAD2-039 (assembly GCA_034620365.1). NCBI lineage: Eukaryota > Metazoa > Chordata > Thaliacea > Salpida > Salpidae > Pegea > Pegea sp. RAD2-039. The sequence goes on along the minus strand of JAQGEQ010000376.1, from coordinate 11,745 downwards.
AGCTTACTATGCTACTGATAAAAATCTTGCAGCTATAAACACAACATTAGCTGATCACATGATCAACTAGCATACAACTGTTAGCGTATCTAAACATATCAACTGTCTCATGGCTCTCTCTTCAAATTGTCAAGAAAACCATTGACTCTAAATCACTTCATAATCTAATTAATATATCAAAGTGTTTAAATTTTAGAAGGCAGTCAAGCCACTTAATCAAAATAGGGATTTGGTTGATAGTGGAATCTTTTGATAGTTTTAAGAACTATTTGAAATCTTAGTTTACAAATATTTTACGGTCAATTATCGCAAATTTTTTCAAAATCATTAGTGTTTCAGTTTGATGTTTTAAAAGGGTAATTTTAATAGTAAAAGTATTAAAACAAATGACAAAACCAGTTCCTCGCATATATTTTTAAAATGAAGACAATTAAAATTTTAATTAAAAATATGAAATATGATTAGAGAAAGATTATGCTTTAATTTGCAAATTAAACTAAGTTTTTAAGAAGACGGCTTGAAAATAAAAATGTTCTATCCCTGTCTGCAATCTTTCAATTTTATCTAAAGTAGATTAATAGCCATAAAACTATATAAACTAGCTATTATTTAGTTAAATTAAAAATTGTGCAAACTTTCTTGATGAATGTAAATTACTGTTGTGCAATATAAGAAAATGCTATAATTCTTAGACATGAAATTATCATATCATTTGCTCTTAGGCAGTCATTTTACACTCTTTTCAAACTATTGTTATTAAAGTTTTATCTTTTTACTTGAATTTTTGAATGTAGGTGAAAAACTTATATAATTATGTTAATCTAACTGATCTTACAGAATTCTTTTTAAAACTAAGCCATTATAGTATCTTGGTGTGAATGCTTTTAGGATGAGATTAATTATTTTAATTATTATTTTCATTTGATCATAGTTTGTATTAGACTTTGTTGGTAAGGTGTTAATAACATCAATTGAAGTTGGGATTAGCTTTATTGAAAAAAAAATTAACTTTAGTGATACAAACACTTTTTTAGTATCTGATAAATCATTCAATTGCATAATCTTTTATTCAATATTTATTACTTAAAGAACTTTTATTTCAAGTATTATTAATTTTAAATAATTAGGTTCTTAATTTTGCTTAGTTTATATTTTGTAATATATCTTACATTGTTCTTCTTGTATTTTAGTTTATAGAGTTTTAAAATATAGTTTGTATGAAAAAATATTTAGAGGTTTTTAAGTGTAAGCTTAGAATAAAATTTTGTTTGTATTTAAAAAGAGATTGAAAAGTGTCCTTTAAGTCATAATGGGAGATGTTGTGAAGCAGGAAGAAAGCTTGTTAGCCAAGAAGGATATTAACAAGGAAGAGATGGTGTTGGGCTCAAACTGCTTTTTACTTTTTAAAAAACGTAACAAAAAAGGAAATTAATATTTAGCAAATAAAAATATATTGAAATTTATTTCAACAGATCTCAGCCAAAGTCGAGAAGATTTCCAAGATTGTAAAGAAACAACTAAGAACTCTACTAGGCCTCCTATTGAAGTATCTCCAGCTGCTGAAACTTCTAAGAAAGCTCTTAAAAGCAAGTTTCATAATGTGGCTGATCAATCAAAGGCAAACGGTAGAAAATTAGTGAAATTATATTTCTACAACATTACAAATACTACTTGTTTAATAATAAAACTTTTTAATTAATAGAATCAAGTTGCTATAGTTACTTTTGTAAACTTTTCAGTCAACAAAATAGTCTTACATTTAATTTAACACAAAAAGCATAATTAAAATGTAGGCAAACCAACTTCACTTTATCAAGACTGTTACGTTGAATGATTTTTAGTAGTTGATATTGAAATTATTTTTCTTGTATAGATTTTTTCGTTGTTTATGATCGTAGAATCAGATGAATGAGAAGATTCTAAATAAAACAAATAGTTGAATCAAATTAGAATTTACTTTAAAATAAGTACTCCTTAGTATTTTTCAGTGAAGCTGGTTAAGGTGACATTTCCATAAAAAAATGCATCTAATGAAAGAAATAGTTAAATTTAATTTTAGTTTAAACTGTAAATAATATTCATAAGTAAAAATCAAATTAACTTAATTATCAAATTTTTAGTAAAAGAAAGAACAAGCTTATTTATAAAATGTGTAAAAATTGCTGTATTGAGTAAGTAATAGTGAATAAGTTAAACAAAAGGAATACTAAAGGAATTTTGGGTTAAAAAATTGTTAAATGAATACTGATTGCTCAGTGAAATGAACTAAATTGTGAAATTAGTTGATAAATAAGAGTTAGATAAATTATCAGCTTTGATAAAACAGAGCAAATCAACTTTTTGATAAATTTAATTAGATTTTAATTAAAAAATTGTTGCCAAATTCAGTAATTAAACTTGTATTTACCAATGCACCTTAAATGCTGAAATTTTAAAAGGTTGATAAAAAGGTTTAAGATTTTTTGGTAAAATTTAAAGTTACAAAAATTTTACAAGGTTAATAATAGTTGCTTGACTTTAATTAACTTAAAATACAAAGTTTAGTGAAATATTTTTAATAATAAACAATTATGAATAAAAATTATTTTTAAAAGTGTTTTCTTAAAAGATAGGCTAAAAAATTTGAAACATAATGTTTAAGCAGAAAAATAATCATCAAAAACAAAGTTTAAATTTTAATTTTATAAACTTCCTTCGCCGGGCGTTGTGGCGTGCGCTTGTAATCCAGTTGCTAGGAGGCTTGAGATGGTGGACGGTATGAGGTTAGAAGCTGTGTGCACTGTATGGTGGTCGAGTATTCTTGCAGCTTTATGATAATTCTCTATAGTTCTGTCTAGCTTGCTAGATTCTCAAATATCCTCAGTTAGTTCTCTGCATTGTGATGCTTCGACAGGGGTTTCTTATATTCTATATCCCCATCAGTACATCTAAACAAGTGTCACAGCCTAACCAATAAGATTGGACCCATTTCTTTTTCAATTTTTAAATAATTTATTTAAAAATTATCTATTAATTTTTGCATATATTTGTTAACTTTGTAATTTCAGAATTTCGAAAAAATGCAAAAAAACAATGCAAAAAGCAATTTTCCATTTTGAAAAGATAAATAAATATTTTCAGGGTCCATTTCTGTTAGTTTAAAAAATGTCACAAATTTTCCATATTTATCCGAATATGAAAAAAATTTAATTTCTGTTTTTGGACTAAATCAGTGTTAGAAATTAAATAGAGAATTGTAAAGTGAACAAGGATTTGTAAAACAAGGAATTCAAAGATGTATTTAGAGAAGCAAACTTTTTGAGCAAATAGACTGCATTTAACAGTTAACTTAAAGAATCAATAATAAGATCAATACAATCATGTTGAATGTGTTTGTAAATTAAATGATGATGATGATGATGATGATGATGATGATGATGATGATGATGATGATGATGATGGAAAGATTAAAAAGAAACTGTAATCATGTAGTTAAAAGAATGATAGATTATTAATGAGAATAATTTATATTAAAGTTATTCCAACAAAAATTTTGATCTTTCTTTTATGCAATCTCAATGAACAAGTGTGAGTTACAAAACACAACTTCTGAGATGAAATCAAAAATTGTAAAATGTACAAAACTTTTCAAGATGGAAGATAGAGAAGTTTGAAAAGACTTTTTTATTAACCCTTCAAATGCAGCCATGAATTCATTTTTCAGCAATCTTCTAGCCAAAGTGTTCCAGGAATATTTTTTCCTGAGGTTGTCTCTATTTTCAAGCTTTTTGCTGGCTGACACCTTTTTAATCTCCCTTAAAACCAAAACTTTTTAGTTACTTCGTTTCTTATTTTTTTGTACCCAACTAGTAACTTCTGAAATTCTCTATTTCGCTTAACTTTACCAGTCCTTACTAACTCGGCAAAATAACCTGCTAATATTGTTTGTAAAAGACAATATTGTATGTCACAGAGTTTCCAACTACTGATATCTAAGTTTCTATGGTAACCTCATACCTACGTTCTCTAAGCACTTTTGATAATACTGTTACCACGGTTATGTGACGAAATATTTTGATTTTTATCGGTCAACACACTTAAAGGAAATTTGATATCTACATTGAATCAGAAAAAGACCAAAAATAGTAGCAGTTAGATGAATATTATTTGTCTTAAATGTGACCTTTAATTGTAAATGGTTTAAACAGAAAATAATAAAGGAACAGTTAATCTTAATTTAATTTTTAAGCAGTTTCTTTTTTAATACATTATATTTGATAATTAATAAAAACTTTGGCAGCCCAAACTATATCAATAATGTAAACTTCAAAAATTAATAATTCTGGAAAGAAACGATTTGTTGCTACTCGAAAAAACACTAAATTAAATTTTATTAATGTTTCGAAAACTCTACGAATTGTTTCATAAAGCATAAAAAAGTTATTTTATAATGTTATATAAAATGCAGATACTGCAAAAGTAGAAATTTCATAATTTTCATTTTTATATTAAAAACTTTCCCAGATAACCTTAATTAAATGTACTAAAAATCTATATTTTACATGAGTTGTTGCTATTGGATTGACTTTTACAATAAAAATATCCAACAAACTGATAAAGGCCTAACTTTAAAGAGTTGGATAATGGAAAATATTAAAACTCTACAATTTGTACAGTGTCTTACAACATGACTGTTCTCGGCCGAGTAGATTATATTATTATATAACTTATTATTAAAACTAGGAGTAATTGAGAGTCATATAATTTTGAATAACAAATGTAATCTTTTTTTGTCTACTTGCAAAATCTCAATCAGTTTTTAATCTATCTAACTAATAAAAAGCTTAGTATTTTTACTTTTCTGTCAATGGTTTATTAGAGCGCAAACAAAACCTAAAACAGTTGAAGATTTTACAAAGTTTACACATAGCTTCTTATAGTTAAAATAGATTAGAAAAAATGAAAAATGTTATCATAAAAATATCAATAATTATATCAATAAGTAAATTGTAGAAAACAATAAACTGTAGACAAACATTTTCAAGTTTTTTCTGGTTAAACATTTGATTATTACTATTTGTACATTAAGTGCTCCATTCGTCGACCTTGCTCGTAGTCGATAGCAGCTTCAGGGTTAAATTCTCGTGGCTTGTAAACCGTATCAAAACAAAGAATTAAATCATTTTCAACTATACCATAAGAACTCAACCGAGCTTTATCATCTGTCAGCTTAGTGAACATATTTCCATTAGGAGGTCGCTCACCAGTTTCAGTAGTTCTTTTGAGAACTAATGCTAATTCGTCCTTAGGATGTTTATAGTATGCAGCCAGAATATTCTTCAATGTTTCCACAGTGAAGGTATTACTTATCTGAAATTGTTCAAGACACTTTCTCGGATAAAATCTAATATAAAGGAAAATCATTTTGTTGACCTTTAAAGAAAAACATGTTAGTGTTATGATCAAAACATCTTCGTTATAAACAGTTTTAAACAAAGTTCATCTTAAACAAGGAAGTGATACAACTAACAGATTAAATTACTAAGTTAATAAAAATATGAATATTTATTTGACTAAGAAAAGAGGAAAAATGACCACAAAATATTTATCTATTAAATATTTTGAAATAAATATATATTTATACACATAATAACTTAGATAAGAACGTTATTATAAAATAATTCATTTAAAGCTAACATGTTTAACTAAAATTTTGTTCGATTTAAGCGTTGAAAAAATATCCTTTAGCTTTTACTAGTACAAAATCAAACTAATGTTTGAAAACACATAGTGCAGATGTTCTTTACAAGTAAACAACTATTTGATAAAAAACTTAATTTTTATTCAACAACTTATCAGTTTAACAATCACATGACAGTGATATTTTAATGCTCTTAAAATAATTTGAATAAAAAAAAAGGTTTCTGAGACGAAATCAAGTCTTATCCTTTCCTTAATTACTTTGTATGATTATGACTTATTCACTTTTGACAAAACAAACCAAAATATTTCAAGTGACTCGTCTTGATCATAACATCTTATACTAAGTAAACAATGTTTATCTATGAAAACAAAAACATCAGGTGTATGTAAAGTATTCTAAGTTCTGCATAAGGTTTATGAATATCGTTTAATCTAAAAAGTGAATAACAATTATTAATTTTTTTAAATTAAACAGCTTGCTGCTGCTTAAAGAAAAAAATATTCTTATTTCGTAAATTAATATAAATTTTGTAATTTTAAGCAATGATAACAATTACACAAATAAACTTATTGTAATTTAGTTTGAAAAGAGATAACCACAGCAGAAAATATCAATTATTTTTATAAGTTAAAAGTAAGAAATTTTTACTTTATGAAGTCTTTGAATTTTCTTGGGTTTTATAAAAACTAAGCATATACAAATATTTGAAAAAGCTAACTTAGAAAAAAATTAGTTTTAGGAGAATATTTTGGCTAAAATTAAAATTAGTCCTTCAAAACCATTTCTTTCAGTAAATAGGTAAAAATTGGAAGATTGTATAATAAATGACAATACCGACTTTTATAGAGATTTTTAAAAAAAATGCTTTCATACTTGGCTACAAAATAATAAAAAATTGTACTTTTTCATGCTTTTAAATATAAGAATTTAATAACATAGACATTCATATAGGCTAATATATTCTTAATAAATCTGTTTTAGAAACTAACCAACTATAATTACTAAACTTAGTTTCTAAGTTATATATGAAACGACTTTCTTACTCATAAATAGCATATTAAAAAGGCATCCAAAAATCAAGCAAGTCTTAATGATTTATCTAGAATTTCAAATTTGTTTTTTAGCAATAATTATGACTTAATCAGTAATTAAAATTCAAAGCTTAAGTCATTTTGTAATTGAAATAGTTCATCTTTCTCTTACATATATTGTTCAATAAAAATTTTTGAAAAATGACTATAACAAAAAGGCATTTAAAAACCCAGAAACCAAAAGCTTAATAACTGTAATGTAGGTTAATTTCTAGTTTACTTTTGAAAAAATCTACTGATAGTTTGTTTACAGTGATTAAAATATTCTGTTTACCTAAATTAATAAATATTTATAAGATTTCAATCTCTATATTTCATTCATGGACTAAATAGAGATTACTCTGAAATAAAAAGTTGAAAAAATCATACTGAAAACCCAGACAATAAAAAAAATACTTAAATTAAAAAATCCTCCTGCTGCGTTACTTCTAGATAAAAGCTTTGTGATCAATGTTATGACGGTAAGTTGTTTCAAGAAGTTTGAAAATTAAAATTCAGCAATAACAAAATAATTTGTTAAAATTTGATATTATTTTTCTACATTAGTGTTAAATAAAGTTTTGAAAGCACAAATATTACTGCATTTTTGCTGAGCTAAAAGAGGCATTCATTTATGATATTTTGTTTTAAAATGTTGTAGATTATTGTTTGAAAAGGATTTTTGTATAAATTTACTCAAATAATTTTAACCTGCAAAGAATATATTAGAATTGCTGATTATTGTTTAATAATAAATTAAAAATTCCCATTTAAGTTTACAAAATTTTATAACCCAATAAAAACAATTTTAAAAGAAATGAAAAAAAATAAAAAAAACAATTTTTACTTTTCAGTTTGAAAATAATTTAATTTGGAAATCAGAAAACTTGTTAAGAAATAAGTTGAATACTTTTATCAAAAAAATAGATAAAAATAATTTATCTAACTTATAATAAACATTCAAACATTTGCTTTTTCAACAAATTCTATGCAACTTTTCATTCAATTAGTAAACTTTAGTTAAGTGTTGATTTGGTATTTAAAAATATTTCCCATAATTCCATAAACCTTTTATCATATTTGCTTTATTTTTATTTACATAATTATTGAATGCATGATTACAGATAATAAACCATACTTGCTTATAAAGTGAAGACAATATAAAATAACTGCATTTAACTGAAAGTAAAAAAATAATGCCGCTGCTGAATTTACGTCATTTAAAAACTTGGAACATAGCAATGACGTATAAACCCCAAAGTTTAAAGCTACAAAAAATAAAGTATAAGAATAAAACAGTTGAACAACTGACGTCTCAACATATAATCAAAATCACTTAAATTGTATTTATTAGGATAATAGTAGAAAATTGATAAATAAGGTGATGAAGTCAAACTGAAGAATTTACACCGTTGTTAATAAATATAAAATAAAAAAAATACCTAAACTAAAGGAAAATGTAAAACTTGACGGAGAGAAATGATCTAACACAGCAGAAAATGTGTACGTGAAGAATTTGTAACTACTTCACTTTATATGTGTGTGGGCAGTGATGAGTGACGAGGAAAACTATAGTTACCATCAGTGACGTGTTATCAAAAGTAGAAATCAAAAGTAGACATACGAAAATTGTTGATAAAAATTAAAAATTGAAATTTACTTTGCTGAGAATTTTGCTCAGTAAAACTATTTGCAATATTTCTAAAGTTAAAGATAAATGTTTTAACGTCATCATTAAGCTGCAATTTAGTGACATTATCTAATAAAAAGTGAGAATATAACTATTTTATTTAAAATTAATTCAATAAATAAAGGTTTCAGTTATGTAAGCTTCTTTACCATATAAGCAAATATAGTTTTAAACTTAAATTGATAAGTCTTACAACTAAGTACATTTCTATTTAGTTGTATTTATATAAGATATTATCAGAATCGCTGCAGCTTTATTAACCAAACTGTTTCCTCAAGTATAGAAGTAAAGCAATTCAAATATTTCTAAGTTGATAGAATTAATTCTTAGAAAGTTTTCATAAAATTAGTATTTTCAAGAAAACAAAACTTTATTATCTGTCTGTAAAATATCAAAAAACAACAAACTTAAACAACTTCTTTTCAATTTATTCAAAGGAATCATCATCAATTTATTTGCAAATCAACATCCTTATTTTTTTTAAATCTTATCAAAAAAAATTTATTTACAGTTAAAAGTAAAATAGAAAGTAAAAATGAAACTATTAAAAAAACTTATTTAGTTTAAATTAAAAAGGAAATTTTACAGTTTGTTCTTATCATCATCATCTTTCATGTCAGGGTGTTCTGGATTCCAACAACTCTGCATCTTGAAAAGTTTTCCTACTTTGGCAACAAAACTTTTTCTTTTGTGAGATTCTAAAATTTCAGCAACAATTGTTAAATTAACATCAATTGACAGAAATTTAAAATAATTACAATTCATAAAAATAAATTTACTTCTTTACAAGCAAGCAATAAGTTGTTAATTTTCTCACCACGTTTATTAATTATTGGTTCGAATTTTTCTTTTTCATTTTTTGGAGGTACGTAATAGCCTTCAGATCCTTTCAAGAAGTCTTTCATATAATCATATGATTCCAGAAAACTGTCTTCATCTGATAATAGATCTACAATATTACAAAACATAAATAACATCTAATATTAGTTTCGTTTATGAGATACAGATTTCCTTTTTCAGTTATCTACTCACTATCAGCCACAACAACTATAGACTGACAACTTTTTAGTTTCCTTAAAATTAAATCTTCTTTACCTTTTGGGCTGTTAGTCTTAGTCCTTTCTTCTTCAAATTTCTTTTCATTAATAGGTTCCAGCTGGTTATCTATGGTATTGTTACCTTCTGCTATTTCTTCAACTTCATCATTATTGACATCATCTGTTACATATTTTATATCATCATAAGTTTTAGCTTAATCGAATATGACAAAATTGTAGCTATTTTCAAAAGTATAAAAGAAATAATACCATATAGTGCTGTAAAGAGATCCTTGACTTTTTCAACTTCGTCAACTTCAACTTCTTGATCATCTGTCAAAAGTGGTTGAGTTTCATCAGTATCTGTTTGAAAAATCCAATAAAAAAAATACAAACGAATTTCAAAATTACAAACGAACCGATGATGTTGTAATATGACTCCATTCTACTAACAGACAAATATCTGATACAAATTAAATAGGTTCTTCAACAGATGATTGAAACAATCTGTAACTTACCAAGTCGAAGGTAAAAAGTAAATAGTGGAAAAGTTAAGTGACTTTAAATCATTTTGAAAATGTTTATTAGCTTTGGATATTTGCTTTTTTCATTTTCTAGCTTTTTTTGTCTTGCATCTACAAAATCAGAATATGACTTATTTAGCCTTAAGCTTAATTCTGTCTGATTTTAGATCGAAATTGATTGTATCGTCGCTTATAACAAAATTCTAATAAATCATTTCAGCTTTAACAAAACTGAACTTTTAATAATGATAAACTAAACTAAAAGTAAAAACTATAAATTTTCCATTGATTGTTAATCTACTTTTTAAAAATAAATAAAAAGATAAAAGCTTAAAAATACAAATGATTTTTGAACCAATACAATTCTCACCTAAACAATTTAAGTAGTTAATGTTGCTTATTTTATTTTCTTTGAGAATAGTTCTAAATTTTGATTTTAATTTGTAATCACACAAATTGAAAAAAAAATGTTCAAACAGTTTTTGCTTATGAATCATAAATTGATCATTGCTTACCAATAGTTTTAAAGCTAGATATAAGTACAATTGAATATTTAAGTATTATATTTTAATTACTTATTTTTTTTATAATGTTCATTTATAAGAGCTATTGTTATTTCATACTAAACATTCAAACGAAAATGTACTTATTTACGTAATAAATGAGTATATAACATAATTAGCTACGAACTTTACGTAATAATACATTCTGTATTAACAACCAGAAGTAGGTTCTTAAGAAAAATTCAACTAATTATTTGTAATTGTTCACTGTTATATACATTGAAAACTACTGAAATGTCATGTGTTACATCTATAGATTTTAAATTTTTTACATAACAGATGTTATTTTTGAGAATGTGTGTCAGCGAGAGGTGCTCTCTTCAGGCACCTTCCTTTGCATTTATTGTAACAAATAAATAAAATAAAATATAATTTGTTTGAAAATCACATTAGAACGTCTCAAAGTGAATATGGAACAAATTGTTAAATTTATATATTTGAAGTGGCTGAAAACAGATTATAGCCTCTTGTTTAATATATTCAATGTTTTGGTTTTCGTTTTAAAGCAGTTTTTAGAAAGATTTAAGAGTTATAAATAAGCAGACTAAGTTAAATCTAATATTTTGTATGACGTAATAAGTCTCTCGATTTAAAGTGAAAGCTTCTTAGATATAAAATTAATCTTATCACGAGTCATTGATTGTTATCAAAATGATTAGTTTATTTTATAAACTAAAAATATCATAATATATTTATTTCCCAGAAAAGTTGTTTAACTTTTCATCAAATTGTTGAATAATTATGTTTTTTTCATTATCAAAAGTATAAATCACTCATGAATTGCAAATTTTTGTGAAATAACCATCTGATAACAGTTTTTAATTGAAAATAATCTATAAAATAAATTTGTTTTAAAAACTGATAACTTACAAATTAAGTAGAGTTTCTTTAATTAATTCCGAAATTTTTCTACAAACTTTTAAAAATATAAACAATTTGGAAATGTTGTAAATACTAAACTGAAAAACAAAAAAACAAACAAAATATATTTATGACAAACAAATTCCTTTATGAATTTTTGTAGGACTAACCATCTGATAACAGTGTTTAATTGAAAATAAACTATAAAAAAAATTTTGTTTAAAAAACTGCTAAATTAGTACTTCAGTAAAGTTTTTTGTATCAAGTTTGAGTCTTTTCTACACATTTTGGAGAAATATAAAGAATTTACAAATGAT
>JAQGEQ010000101.1:0-33787 GCA_034620365.1 Pegea sp. RAD2-039 | reverse complement strand
TCTAATAAAAGCAATAAAAAACAATTTGTTTTCATTTTTAATGATGGAGAATTTAATCTAAAAATTTGTAAAAATATCTCTCCAGCACCCCATAGAAGTGATAAAGTTATTTCTAGCAAGTAATTTGTATAATAATTAGTTATATTATATAAATATTATATATCGTTGTTGACACTAAAACTCTTTCATGAAAACTATAGTGGATCCACATAAAAGTGGTAAGATTTTACTTTCAAATGTAAAGAAAAATCCTGATAAACCAACTTCCTCAAAACAAACTTGCAATGGCAATTGCCAATCCCTCAATGAAATTTGTTTTGGTGAAGAACTAGTAATAGAATGCATTAAGAACCTCTCTTGGTTTCATCTCACCTGTAGTGATGTTAGCAAAAAATTTATGAAATATTTGAAAACAACCAAATAAAGTAAATGGGATTAAAGGGTTTTGCATTAAATGTAGAATCATAGACATAACTTATACCTCCACTAATTCAAACCTAATATCCAACATCACCAAACCTGTTTCTGCTGAATTGGTCAAATTTAAAACTGAAATTGACATCGTTGTTGACAAAATCAACGAAAAGATTTCTATTTTATCTAAATCGTTGAACGAACTGAATGCCTCTAAAAAGAAACCTGCAACATGGGCGGCGGTGTTCGGTGATTCTGGCTTGGACAAAAATGCTAGCATGGTGCAGCTTCTTGCTAAAAAGGTCACTAACAGACACAAAAACTTACTTTGGACAGTGAGGATAAAGAAAACAGTGTGATCATCTGTAATGTCTCTGAGACTGATAAAGATGTTGACAGTATTTTTCAGTCTAATGTGCTCTCAAGGCCTTGGTTTTGTCGGGGTTCCAAAGATATCAATGACCAGACTTAGAGCAAATCGCTTAGATTAACAAAGACCGCTTAAATCGTCCTTTCAGAAAAGATGGGACAAACGCAAATTTCTTGCCAAGCTGTTCAATTAAAGCTAATGATAATGTTTGAGCAATGCTATACCCTTTCTAAGGAATCTCATTTTCAAAGAGTTTAAAAACTTTCAAAGATTTCTGAATTTTCATTAAAAGAATGAAAAATATTTGGATAAATTTATTGTTTATTAATTGATAAACATAAAACTATATTTTTTTGCATCACGTACACAACGTCTCTATATGCACAATTTAAATAAGCACTTGTAACTTGCTCCTATGGCATTCTATTTAGAGAGTCTTCACTAGTTGGTACATGAAGAGAATGAAAGGCATTTTGGATTCTCGCTTGTTGAATGTTTGAGACTACTGTATGCTGGGACAGTTGTCCTTTTACCTGAAATAATAAATAAAAGTTCATTTAACTGACCACGAAATTAGTTTCAATCTAAATACTTTACAAAGTTTTTATTTTTATTTTAGTTTGGTCAACTAGTTTGTACCAAAAATTTCAAAATTTAGAAAATCTTTTATGGTGCATCGATTGCAAAGTCTTTCCTTTAATTGAGATTTTATTAAATTTTTAGTTAAAAAGGTTATATAAATAAATTAACTTTCAATTTAATTCTTTGAATAATATATGAAGCTAAAGCTAAATATTAGAAAAACAAAGTTGTTATTCAAAATAACCTAAAAACAACTACGTTATAAAAACATTTTCTGTTTTTTTTTTACTTTTAATATTCTTTATTATTAAAGAATTATTAAATTACAGTAACTCACAAACTTAGCACAGTTTACGATTCCACATTCATTACATGTACAATCAAATCGATGAGGTGCCAAGACCCCAAGTTTAATTAGGCTTCGTATATTCATCCCTCCTGTTTTGATGTTTAACTTCCAGTCGTGTCGCTTTCCACTATAATTTTGGAACTCGATTGGTGTTAACCATCGATTTCCAGCAAGTATACATCTTCCTTCATTTAAAAATTTCAAAACTTGATTTTACTTTTTAATAATTTACCTTCACTTCCTCTAATGAATGATGAACAGTATAGAAAGCCGTGTTTGCTCCCACATTTCACTGGCAGTTTAACGTCACCAACACCATTAGTTATGAAAAACAATCTCAAGTTCACAGCTTTTTTCAGGTCAAAAATATATTTCTTGACATGGATACCACTCCCATAAGTGGATCTGCAAACGTTTTCTGACCGAATACAATCAACAATTAATTTTTTTAAATTTAGATTTTAAGACATATTTTACCGGAAGGAATAGCAGAAGTCAAAACTTCCATCTTAACTTGATCTCCATCTTCCTGTTTTACCTGTAACCTGAAGTAAACTTTATTACTCGACCTTTTTGTAATTCTTATAGTTATATTGAACTCATTCATAACAATGTGAGTTGAAATTTCAAATTAGTAATAAATCAATTAGTAAAAATAAATTAAGTACCAGTCCTGATTTCCAACCCTGAGTGGTTGAGAAGCTCCATCATTTGTGTCAAGGTTACGCTCTCTCTTTACAAGATTTAAAGGAGCTTTTTGATCTCCAACGGTTGTTCTAGAATCATAAACAAATGCAGAGAAGAAAGCATCATTTGAGTTAATCTTAAACATATTAAACAACTAGTCAATTCTGGAAAACAGGTTAAAATTTTAGTGTAATTTTTCAAAACAAATTTTTAGTTGTTATTTCAAGCTTTATGGTATATTATTATACAAAACAGTAATAATAAGCTTCTATATATGACATGTATACAACCTAGATAAAAATAATAAATGCAACATAAAAATGAAATATTAATAAAAATTGCTGTTGCCTCATCTCTAAGCTTTGTTCAATTTGACTTGAAATCTAAATGCAAATCACTTTTCTATAACATTCAAAACAGCTTATGAGAACAACTTGTTGACAGTTTCTATTACACTTACTGAGTAAACAAGCTACAAACTTGCAGCTTAACTCCTTATCACGACACTTTCGAAAAAGTTGAACAATAAGGGTAGTCATTGACTTATTTTCCAAAAATGAACATAAGAAGAGTCTTTTATCATAAATTTGTTATATTTTCTTCCGACATAAAACTAATTTTCTCACTAAAGCTCAACCATCTTCCACTTTCTAACAGAGCTGGTAGCTGACCTCAAAGTTTTTCGCAAATGAGCTTCACATGAAGTATATTCTACTATTTATAATATTTGATCAATTATAAAAACAGCAGGTTGTTTATATAGTCGAAAGAACCAGTTTTCTTTCAAAATTAAATTCCAGCTTGTTTTCCCGAACTTTTCAGAGTTGAAAAGTTGGAACTGTTTTTTCAGTTGTTGACAAGATGTACTAGTTATTCTTCAATTTAAGAAATTCAAAACAAGTGGTGGCTATAATATCATGAAAACTTTTAAAACTCTAAAAATGGTTTATATTCAAAAGTCAATTTAAGTTTCTGAAAAAATCATTAATTTATAATTTATTTTTCCAATAAGATGCAAAACTATTTTAAGAAGCATCTACTTCAACAAAGTTATGATTGTTTTCATGCATAACTAAACCAAATTAAAGAAATTTTATAACTGATTCCTGTTTTAACATTTATTTTTTAAATAGTTATCCATAATTATTTTGAATATCTTTACAAAACTTTTTTCAATAAAAAATTAATGAGTGATTAGTTTTCTATAGTTTTTAATTGTGTTAAACACAATTTGTTTTAATAAAAATTTTGGTTTATTTCTTAAGACAAAACTTTCTAAGTCTAATATTTCATATTTACTTCGAAAAATCATTTTCTACAAAGAAGAAACTTTTGGAATTTTTTTTTAGTAAAAAGTTTGGTTTACTTTTAAAGCTACAACTTTATTAGTTTAATATTTCAAATTGTAAACAATGGAAAAATTGTTGAAAATTTTTCTAAAAAAAGAGTTTCTTCTCCTTTCTAAAATAAATTCTTTTTAGTCTGATGTTTCAAATTGTAAACAATGGAAAATTTTAGGAAAGTTTTAAACTCCTTAAAATATCTGGAATATAAGTTGAGCTGTTTTTATCATAAAATGTTCTTCTACAAAATGAAATGTTTTGTTTTTTCAAAACTGTCGCAGCCTTATGTAGGATATATTGAGGTAAAACCTTTTTAAAATTTTGTACAAAGTTTTAAGAAATGCAATTTAAACTTATACGTCTGTCATACTTCCCCACAAACGCACTCATATGCATTTAACTGTTACAAACTTTAAATTCAATCTGTTTACCCTACTAATAGTTTTTGCTAAATTTTAAATGAATAGCTTTTTTTACAAATTGAGTTGTAATTAATTTATACTTGGATTGTTTTCATGCATAACTAAACCAATTTAATTTTTTTTTATAGATGATTCTTGTTTTAAAATTATATTTTAAATAGATATCCTATAAGGAGTTATTTGGAATTTTTTTTTATTAAATCCCTATATTTAATTTCTTTGTATTTACATTTATCGCACTAAATACAAAAACAATTATTTTAAAAGTGTCACAAAACTAAGTCATTTTGATTCTTTGGCTTTTAAAAACTTGTAAACAATTTCTAAAAGATAATTATGCTTAGCTTTAGCCATAATTATTTTAATTACATTTACAAAACTATATTTTAGTTAAAAGTAAGTGAGTGATTAGTTTTCTTTAGTTTTTAATTGTGTTAAAAACAGTTTGTTTTGATAAAAGTTTTGTTTTTATTCTTAAGTCCAAAGTTCATTACTCTAATATTTCATATTTACTTCTAAAAATCATTTTCTACACAGTGGAAAATTTTTGAATTTTTTTTTAGTAAAGAGTTTGGTTTACTTTTAAAGTTAAAACTTTATTAATCTAATTTTTCAAATTGTAAACAATGGAAAATTTTTGGAAAGTTTTATTAAAATAAAGTGTTTCTTCTCCTTTCTAAAGTAACTTCTTATTAGTCTAATATTTTAAACTGTAAACAATGGAAAATTTTTGGAAAGTTCTAAACTCCTTAAAATATCTTGAAAATAAGTTGAGCTGTGTTTATCATAAAATGTTTTTCTACAAAATGAAACGATTTGTTTTCCAAAACTGTTACAGCCTTATGTAGCATTTGTTGAGGTAAAACCTTTTTAACATTTTGTAAATAATTTTAAGAAATACAATTCAAGCTTCAACGTGTAAATACTTTCATACAAACAAACTCTGGTGTATTTAACAGTTACAAACTTTAACATCAATCCTTTTGTCATACTAATAGTTTGTGCTAAATTTTAAATCAAAAGCTTATCTTATAAATTGAGTTGTAATTAAATTATAATTGGATTGTTTTCATGCATAACCTAACTAATTTAAAAGTTTTAAATATTTTATTCCTGTTTTGACATTATTTTTAAAATAGAGATTCCATAAAAATTTGTTTGGAGGTTTTTATTTAATAAATCATTATCTTTCATTACTGTGTAATTACATTTATCACACCAATTACCAAAACATTTACTTTAAAAGTCTCACAAAAGTAAGTTATTTAGATTATTTGGATTTTTGAAAACTTTTATATTTTTTCTAAAAAAGAATTTTGCCTAGCTTTTGCCATAATTATTTTGATTACCTTTGCAAAACTATATTTTATTAAAAATAAATGAGTGATTAGTTTTCTATAGTTTTTAATTATGTTAAACACAGTTTGGTTTAATAAATATTTTGGTTTATTTCTTAAGACAAAACTTTTTTAGTCTAGTATTTCATATTTACTTCGAAAAATCATTTTCTACACAGTGGAAAGTTTTGGAATTTTTTTTTTAGTAAAGAGTTTGGTTTACGTTTAAAGCTAAATCTTTATTAGTCTTATATTTCAAATTGTAAACAATGGAAAATTTTTGGAAAGTTTTAAACTCTTTAAAATATCTTGAAAATAAGTTGAGCTGTGTTTATCATAAAATATTTTCTTACATAATGAAATGTTTTGTTTTTCAAAACTGTCGCAGCCTTATGTAGCATATATTGAGGTAAAACCTTTTTAACATTTTGTACAAAGTTTTAAGAAATGCAATTTAAACTTATACGTCTGTCATACTTCCCCACAAACACACTCATATGCATTTAATTGTTACAAACTTTAAATTCAATCTTTTTCTCATATTAATAGTTTTTGCTAAATTTTAGATGAATAGCTTTTCTTAAAACATGAGTTTTAATTTATTTTTACTTGGATTGTTTTCATTCATAACTAAACCAATTTAATAATTTTTAATAATTTATTCTTGTTTTAAAATTATATCTTAAATAGATATCCTATAAGAAGTTATTTGAAATTTTTTTTATTAAATCCCTATATTTAATTTCTTTGTATTTACATTTATCGCACTAGATACAAAAACAATTATTTTAAAATTGTCACAAAACTAAGTCATTTTGATTCTTTGGCTTTTAAAAACTTGTAAACAATTTCTAAAAGATAATTATGCTTAGCTTTAGCCATAATTATTTTAATTACATTTACAAAATAATATATTTTAGAATAAGATAAATGAGTGATTAGTTTTCTTTAGTTTTTAATTATGTTAAAAACAGTTTGTTTTGATAAAAGTTTTGTTTTTATTATTAAGTCCAAAGTTCATTATTCTAATATTTCATATTTACTTCTAAAAATCAATTTCTACACAATGGAAAATTTTTGAATTTTTTTTAGTAAAAAGTTTGGTTTACTTTTAAGGTTAAAACTTTATTAGTCTTATATTTCAAATTGTAAACAATGGAAAATTTATGGAAAGTTTTATTAAAATAAAGTGTTTCTAAAGTAACTTCTTATTAGTCTAATATTTTAAACTGTAAGCAATGGAAAATTTTTGGAAAGTTCTAAACTCCTTAAAATATATTGAAAATAAATTGAGCTCTGTTTATCATAAAATGTTTTTCTACAAAATGAAACGATTTGTTTTCCAAAACTGTTACAGCCTTATGTAGCATTTGTTGATGTAAAACCTTTTTAACATTTTGTAAATAGTTTTAAGAAATATAATTCAAGCCTCAACGTGTAAATACTTTCATACAAACAAACTCTGGTGTATTTAACAATTACAAACTTTAAATTCAATCCTTTTGTCATACTAATAGTTTGTGCTAAATTTTAAATCAAAAGCTTATCTTATAAATTGAGTTGTAATTAATTTATAATTGGATTGTTTTCATACATAACCAAACCAACTTAAAAATTGTTAATAATTGATTCCTTCTTTTACATTATTTTTTATATAGAGATCAAATAAAAACTTGTTTGTTTTTTTTTTATTAAATCCTTATATTTTATCTCTTTGTATTTACATTTATCACACCAATTACCAAAACAACTATTTTGAAGGTGTCACAAAATTAAGTTATTTTGATTCTTTGGCTCTTAAAGACTTTTCATATTATTTCTAAAAGATAATTATGCTTAGATTTTGCCAGATTTATTTTGATTATCTTTACAAAAATTTTGATATCAATATAAATTATACTTTTGGTTTTTTTAGAGATGAATTGTTGGAAGTAAATAATTATACTAATTTCGTCTAAATCTAAATAACTCTACAGAAAATTCTATTATTTGTGATGTTACCATTAAAGTAAAATTGGAATACTTGGAAGACTTGGAAAGAAGATACAATTGTCACAAACGAAGATTAGCTGCTGCCTCACCTTATTTTGAAGCAATTTTTCGTGGTGAGTTAGATTCAAGATTCAACTTTAGTTGTAAAATAATTAAATATATGAACACAACAATTATTTGAATTTATTAAGGCGGATATAAAGAAGTACATTCTGGAGAAGTTATCATAGATGAGGAAGACCCAAATGTATGTTCGCATCTTCTACATTATATTTACAAAAAGGAAATACTAATCAATGATTAGAATATTGAGAAACTCATGATCGCAGATTCCATATATCAAATAATTGGTTTAGAGAAGTTATGTAGCAAATAAGCTAGTTTTATAAATGAGGTGCTTTTAATGTTTATTGTCATTACTACACTTTATCAATTACAATTTCATTGAAAATAAAATATAAATTTCTGACTGCATTCAATTTGTAACCATTTCTAATAATTATAGATATAAGAAGCTTTCAACTAAACTGGAAAAATTTATTGGAGAAAAATTCATAGAAGTAAGAAAATAGAGAAATGTTTTTTTCTTGGCTTAAGCTTATTAAATTAAAAGATTTGTTCTACTTCATCAAACTTAAATATTTATGAAATATTTCCTTGCTTGCTTATTTCTACTAATTTTCTTTTTTTCTTGTTTAATAAGAAAAAATTTTGATTGATCTCATGATATTTACCAAATGTCGCAAACTGAAGATTTCAAATCACAAACAGACTCAGAAATTACTAAAATAATTTCTAAAAATCAGTTTCATGTGGTTTGTGAATCCCAAGTATTCGATGCTCTTCTAGAGTGGGTCAAATATGATTTAATATCAAGACAACATTGCTTAAATAAGTTAATTAAGAACCAAAGTATCTAGAAACTATAAAGTTGTAGATTTGTGAAAATTGTGATTTCTCTTGGTACGTTGCGATTTGATACAACCAAATTTGGTTTTTATGAAATTAGAAAATTGTGAAATAATTAAATCTACTTGCTTTGAAAATCTCAGCAAGGTCATCGAAGACCTAAAAGCTTACATCCCAATTGAAAGCAAGCCAAGATAACTTGATAATCCGCGGGTTAGAATATTTGATTAAATCTTTTTCACTTCAAAAACTGACTTATGACGTCACAGGTGTTCTACGTCCTAGGTTATCGACGCGATGAGAGATCATTGAAAAGTGTACAGTTCCGTTTGTCTGAAACCGATGTTTGCTTTAAACTTCCAAAGATATATCTTCCATGTGCATCAGATCAATTAAGTTCGGTTGTAATGAATGGTTTCATTTATATGCTTAATAATAATGGTTACTTGGAAAGGTTAGAAGCATGAACCAAATGATTACATCATCAATGCAAACTAAATATGACGTCATCACATATGTAAATAGGACCCAAATTCAAATGAGTGAAGAAGTGCAAAAGTTTAAACAAGAACTTGCTTTTTCCGAGAACTGGAATAATTGACCACGAATTATACGTAAATGAAGCTAATAAAAACAGATTGATGAAGTGAGTGATGAAATGAAATTTTCAACTAAAAATTTATTTGTCAAAAACGATTATTTTATTACCAGATACGATCCGACCACTGATGAATGGATGGAAAAAGCTTCGCTAATTAGAAGTCGTTACTTTATCAGTCGTGCTGTCTTCAACCGGATGTTCTATGCGGTTGATGATTTCATGCATTCAGTTACTTTTAGTGAGAAATATGACACACAAAAAGATGAATGGAGCTCTGCACAATCGATGTTGACACCTCGATGTACACCAGGTACTTGCTGATGACGTCATGATGACGTTTTGATCTTATGATGATAACTAATTCTAAAATCAATAAAGATGCAGTCACGCTACGCAACTATATTGGTGGCTTAAATGACGAAAAATATTTAAAGTCTGTTGTATGATACGATGTCCTCAATGATAAGTGGGAATTTGTAGAGTGTATGAAGTATACCAGATCATGCCCAAAAGCTGTTGTCTTCAAGAAGATTTATGTTTTTGGTAAAATTTTTCTTATATTTGGAATTGAAAAACTTTTTAATCAAATTTTCTATAATGTTTACAATAATTTGTATAGTTGTTACGAGCTTGCTGATTGTTTCAGGAATTGTATCCGGAGGTGAGCCTGATGTTGAAATTGTCGAATGTTACAACAAAGTAACAGACGAATGGAATGAAGTTGTCAGATCAAATGAATTTTTTGAACAAGTTGTAGTCAGCTATCAACCAAGTGTACCTGGCCTATGTGCAAATTTCCTATTTTAATAATTACATTTTACTAAAACACTGCTGTGAAGTTTATTTTCAGTATAGACTTGCTTTTGAGGTCGTGTAAATTTTCAAAAATATTTAGAATAAAATCAATGTTTACATGAATATTTTCATCTTTTAGTTGTTTGATAATTTACAAATATATAAAAGTTTGTTAGAATATAGAGATTTATTTTAATCATCAAATCAGATGTTTTTTGTTTCTAGCTGTTTTCCAGATTTCCAGATTTGTAAATTTAAAAGAGTTTTTACAAAATTATCTTTTAACCTTAAATTATACTTTCCCGCAAAAGAATGTAATAATTACCTCTTTTAAATTTATCTCGTCTGTTCTAGTGTAATCCTACAAAAATTTCAATCAACAAGTTGAAATAAGTTGGGTTTAAATGGTTCTGCACTAAATGTGGAACAATTAACATTTACTTTCACCAAAACTGATTCAAACCTGTCATCCAGCGTCAACACATTTATTTCTGCAGAATTGGCAAAGCTTAAATAGAAATTGTGATTCAAGGTTATTTTATAGTTGACCAAATTTTGTTACCAATTTTCCTGATGTGACATGCAATAAGAGCCAAGAATCTCCAAAGATCATGGCTCTGTTTTTGTATACCTTTAAGCTGTTTATAAAATGATGAAGATGATGAAATACAAAAATAAAACATTTAACTGACCATAACAGAAGTGACTCTATTTAATAATGGCCTATAAGTGATGTATGTGTGATCAGTAATCCATCGAATATCAGCAGCATAAAAGTATACATCAACAGATGAATGTGAAATGATGAGTAGCAGATATTCACAACATATAACCAGTAACATGATGTACTACTGCCTGGTATCAACTTATCAACAAACAGATGAATTGGTTGATGGACGTCACCTTTGGTTTGCCAGTTGAAACACTCGTGTACAACATAAAGAAGTCATCTTCACTTTTCATCCCGTTTCATTCTACGTCACATTTGACGGTGGCGTCATTCATGACATCATGCCACCATTTGGCCTTTTCAGCATTCCATTCAATCTATCAACACATGCAGAAAATATTTTGAAATGATTTCAAACAAAAATAGTTGTTCTGAAGATTTTTTAGGAGAAAATTCAATTTTTTATATTTTCTCAAATATATTTTTGAAAGAAGCAGTCGATCAATTACAAGATTCTGTCTTTTAGTCAATTTTAATTGCAAATATTTGAAGATAACTAAATAATCACCTTGAAACCATCACAAGGTCGTTTCGCTGGCTTCAAAAAACTATCTTTGTTGAAGTTATTAGCTGTGATGTGTTTGACTTCGATGTAATGATTAACTAAATGATGTTTATCTAAGTAAACTTAGAGAGCTTTGTTCGAGATCTCCTTCAAATTGATTACTTTGCAACCTTTGTAACTTCGATCTAAAACAATGTTTTGTGAAGTGAATTGGTTTTTAGAGAATTGTCGAGTTTTTACTAGAAAATATAAATGATTAACTTTAAAGGCACAGGATGACATCGCTACCACTAGTTCTTATATCATAGGCATGTAAATCGCAACTCTTTCTCCTTTTTTCACTCCCAGAGATTTGAGAACATTCGAAACGTGATCCAGTAGTAACCATCTGCATCGCGATGGCAACCGTCGCCAGGTACATAGTAACCCGGAAAGCGTTGAAAGAAGATCTTTTCAAATCGCTTTTGGTCCCCATAAACAGTCCTCATGATGCCTAGCCACGGACGCTTGAACACCTGGGCTTTTAATAGTTAATCGTGATGACGTCATCAATGACATCACTACTCACCAGATAGTCATCACCTTCTCCTTTGATTTCGACGTCTTGTTGATCGAGAACAACCAGTTCGACACCAAGGAATGGAAACGTTGCTGATCCTGCTTTCATCGGTGTGCATCCAGACAACGGAATCATCACGTGATTAACAACTCGATGTAGAAGTTGTCACGTGATCAATATCAACTGAATGCCGAATTTCAATTCAATCAACAGTGCTGTTGGTATGCTTCTGCAAGGTCTGAATGTCGTCTAAAGTAAAAGACTGTTAAATTTAATTTAAAAGCATGTGATGAATCAGTTCGTTTAATTTACTTTACATCTATATCGTATATATGGATTTGATCTTTTTAAAGTTGTTTTTCTTTTAAAACGTCTTGTCTTGACATAAAATCCTTAATTTCTAAGAAGTTACTTTCGCTAATTCATCAGAAATTGCTGATGCTGTGAAGAAGAAGTCGTAATAAGATATTGATTATCAAAACAACTTGTTTATGATAGATAAAGAAGAATTTTGTTTAATTACTTAATCAAATTTTAATAACTTACAGTAACAAGTGCATCATTGTATCGAATGATTAATGAATCATAAGAAAGACGACCATCACCTAACACCAGAATTTTACACTTGTATAAAGCATCAGTTGCCATCATTCTCTCTTGTTCTCTGTAAAATTAAAAACGATAATGAAATATAAAAGTTATAACATAGAAGGTCACATTAAATTGTATGAAAGAATTTATGAAGATTTGTGTATGAAGAAAATATTTTTTTTTTGCTAAAGAACAATTTAACAGTATAGCAAAGAAGTGTTTGTTGTTTCCAATCTTGGTGACAAAGCAAATAAAACATTTTATACCATAAAGTTGGATTAATGATTTAGTTTATTATATGGGTAACCAGAATTTACAAATCAGATAGTTTCAAGCAATAAAAAACTGGCTAAAGAAGAAATTACTGATAAATAATCATCATCAAATTGAATTTTCTTTTAAATTAATGGAAAAATGTTCAATTTAAATATGAGCGATTGAACAGAATAAAGAACGAGAACTTATATGCAGCCTAACAAGGCATAAACTGATTAATTAATTGATTTAATGATCAATGAAAGCTAAAAGTAAACCTCTTTGAAAGAAACCAGTATTATCCTTCAGTTAGTTAGAAATAACCATTGATCTTCGTTGTTTTATATAGATAAACCAAAAAGATTAGATTCTCGTGGTGGTGTTTATTGAGGTTTCTAAACCACTCTTCACAAGTCTATAGTTTAGTATTTAGGAAAGAAACTATTTTAAGACAAGAGCAAAACCATCAATTTAAAAGTTCACAGCTTTAAATCGTAATGATGTTGGAATATGTAGTGACACAAAACAACTTCCAGTTGATCATCCTCTAAAAGTATGATAAATATTTAAAATTCTGATTCAACCTGATGAAGAGTAGAAAGTCGAGAATCTTTAAGTTATCTTTTTATTAACTAATCCCTGTAATAAATTAAAGGTAATTAAACTTTTGTTTATATATAGATATAATATTGATAAACCAATTTTTAGAGATCATCTAAAGTGAACGCTTGAATACGGTTTCTGTTAATTGTTTTGGTTTCATTTATTTATTTTAATTTTAAATTGTTTAAATAAGATATCATAGTTAAATCAAGAAAATAGTAATTATCCAGAATTTACCAAATTTATCTTATTTGTTTACATAAAATTAGATTAAATTTTAGTTATTTTCTAGTTTTATATTACTAATACCAGTAATATATGTAAGGTCTATGATAAACGAAGTATTTGACCTTTTATCTAAGATAGACCTTGCCAACAAAGACCATTGCTCTTTTCCAAATCCTGACATTTAGTATATTTATTAAAATCTCCAAATGAACAAGTTAATTATTTTTCTTTGATTTATAAGAACTTAATAGCGGTATCTACTTATATCACCTTAATTACAAAAATCCAAGCTAAAATATTTGTTAGAAACTCTACATCTTTTAACGCATGTATCTTCAGTATCCCCGAGTCTGAAACAAATGATCTAATTTTCAACACTAGCCTTGTTTGCAAACTTTTCAAAAGTCAGTAGAAAGAAAAGTTTCTCTGGCGAAAGACGAAATCTAAATGTTTTACCAATTTTGCCAAAATGATCAGAAAATTCTAGGAGATAGAGATAGGTGCTCATGTTATATAGCAAAACATCAATGTATAATAAATTAAAGATAAATGAAAAACAATTCAGAAATTCTATAAATCAGGTTTCTGACTTTTTCTTTAATAGTTTTAACTGTTTTTGAGGAACAAGTTGCCCTTTTGTATGTCTCAAGTTATTACAAAGTTTTTAAGTATTTAATGACGTAACAAGAATAAAGTTTGTTTCAGGATTAAAAAATGATTTTAGATGTTCACCGCAATTGTTCTTTAAACTTTAGTTGTTTAACAAATTTTATCAGTCGAACTTTTTAAACTTGCTGAGTTCTCATAATTATATGGATCTGTATTACTTTTATACATATACATATGTTTAATATGTTAAAATAATAAATGATTTTGATAATAGTAAAAAGTACTTGTCGATAAATAAGTCTATAAATTTGCTATTTAATAATATTATTCATCCTTTTTTAATGCAATGTCATTCAGTAGCAGATTGTGTTGTGGGTAACGTGTATTGTGGTTATACTTGCCGTGGTTGTTAGTTGCCTTCTTACAAATTTGAATAAAGCTCTAAAGTATTAAAACAAGATTGTTCATCAGCTTCTTGTAATAAATTAAATAAATTTAACGCATGACCTGGCTCAGTACGTCGGATTACCGACAGCAACTTAATTTTAATAAACCATTTTTGACCTTGAATGATATGTTTATCTCGATATTAAAGAAATGTTTCACTTTAATACAAGTTTCAAAAAGTTTTTGTTTTATGTTTTGTTTATCTTTGAAACTTGTTATTAAAAAACAAATTATAATTAGTTTTATTGCAAAAAAAAATTCTATTCTTTCTTCTACCAGGATAATTTTATTTTTTCATAAAATATTTGATATCAATTTTAGTTTTACAAACCTTTAGTTTCCTAGATTTTGTTGAGCTGAATATTTACAAATTTTGTTATTTTTTCCCTAAATTTTATTTTTACTAATATATAAATCTCATTTTATATTTAATGCTAAATTTATTTTTCATTCGTCTTCTTAATAATAGTTGTAATTCTTATACACAAGCATGAAATTAACTTAGTATAAGTTTAAGTTTTTTTTTGTCAAATAAAAAATATGTTTAATTTTTTGTTTTAAGGATGACTATATCTTTTCTATGAATGTTTTTGACATAATGAAAAGTCTGTTGAATTTGGAACTTCGAAAACTATATCTTCATAAGTAAGTGAATTTACATGTATTCAATTATTAGTGTTTATTTTTATTTTTCATTTCTTAAAATTTATTTTTATTATTTATTCAACCTCTGGCTAAGAGTGACTTGTATAACAGCTGTCATATGTGGCAAAAACTAAATTTTATAATCAAATATATAACAAATTATTTTATTAATTGTAATATCACAATTTACAATAATACTGAAAGAATCTAAACACCTTAACGCATAAGTAATTCATAGTTTATCAATCAAAAATCTAATATAACTAAACAAAAGAAGGAAACATTGAAGCTGGTAGTGTTAGATATTATTTGTAATAGAAACTAATTAAATTATATCCTTTTAGCATAAAGTTTAAAGAGTTGATTTTGATAAATTTAGTGATTTATGAGTATAATCCTAAACATTGGTTGACATATTAAAATGTTGTTACTCTACTGGTTGTTCTTAAGGCTTTTAAGAGGTTTAATTCTTAATGGTGGCATTTTGTGAGCATACCAAAGATTGTTACTTTGAAAATATCCAATTAACAAAAAAATTGGGAAATCCACTAGATTTTGTAAATAGTGTTCTATAGGATAAAACAAATGATTGTTTGAAAGCAAAAAAAAGTTAATAATTTTAATGGATACCAAGGCTATCACTTAATTATATACATTTACATTGATCATGTGACAACCTCTACATCGAGATGTTAATAACGTGAAGACTACGTTGTCTGGATGCACACCGATGATAGCAGGATCAGAAACGTTTTCATTCTTTGGTGTCGAACCGGTTGTTCTTAATGAACAGGACGTCAAAATAAATAAAGAAATTGATCACTATCTGGTAAGTAGTGACGTCATTAATTGCGTCATCACGCTTAGCTATTACAAGTGCTGGTATTCAAGCGTCCGTGGCCAGGCATCATGAGGACTGTTTATGGGGCCAACAGCAATTTGAAAAGGTCTACATTCAACGCTTTCCTGATTATTATGTACATGGCGACGGTTGCCATCGCGACGCAGGTGGTTACTACTGGTGACGAATCGATGATATGATGAACGTGTCAGGTGAGTTATGATGAAGTCATCACAGTTCATTTAATGAACACGGCTGAAGTGGAATCAGCTTTAGTGGAACAAGAATATGTAAATGAAGCAGCTGTGGTCAGTCAACCGCATCCGCTAAAAGGCTGGTCGCTTAATTGAAAGTTAAAGGTACCCCTGCTCCATACGCCCCATTTACATTCTGAATTAATCTGTTTGAAGTTTGGCAACAAATCGGAGCTTCTCCAGCGCCTGACGTCATTCAAAACACGCCTGGATTCCCGAAAACGCGATCTGGGAAGATTATGAGACGAATTTTGAGGAAACACAAGCGAAACAACCGCTATTTTGGCGAGATCTTGACGATTGCCGATTCGTCCATTGTTGATGTTCTTTTCAAAGAATGTCCGATCATATGACGTTCCGCCTCTTCTTGTAACGATTGTGTAAATTATTCAGTATTAACTTAAAGTTTCTAAATATTTCACCCATTCATAAAAATTTGCTGTAAATTTTCGCGCGTAATTAACGCGATTCTTCTTAACAATAAAACTTCAAATTTGATTATTATTCACCTGATGACGTCACTCTGAATCTTTCACAAAAGTTGAATTTTTGACTAGAAACTTAAAGTAGATTTTATTGATAGTTAGGTTGGTGCAGTTACTAGAACATTTTTGTTGAATGATAAGATTCAAGATCTAAATTTGAACATCACAAAAACCTGAAAATGTTAGTTATTTATCTCTTGAAAAATTGTGTCATATTGCTACTCACTTGTCATGTTGCTACTCACGTGTCATGTTGCTACTCATGTGTCATGTTGCTACTCACGTGTCATGTTGCTAATCACGTGTCATAATGTTACTCACGTGTCAGGTTGCTAATCAAGTGTCAAATAGCTACTCACGTGTCATTTTGCTACTCACTTGTCATGCTGCTACTCACGTGTCATGCTGATACTCATGTGTCATGTGGATAATCATGTGTCATGTTGCTACTCACGTGTCATGTTGCTACTCACTTGTCATGTTGCTAATCACGTGTCATATTGCTACTCAGGTGTCATTTTGCTACTCACGTGTCATGTTGCTACTCATGTGTCATGTTGCTACTCACGTGTCATGTTGCTAATCACGTGTCATATTGTTACTCACGTGTCATGTTGCTACTCACGTGTCATGTTGCTAATCAAGTGTCAAATAGCTACTCACGTGTCATTTTGCTACTCACTTATCATGCTGCTACTCACGTGTCATGCTGATACTTATGTGTCATGTGGATAATCATGTGTCATGTTGCTACTCACGTGTCATGTTGCTACTCACTTGTCATGTTGCTAATCACGTGTCATATTGCTACTCAGGTGTCATTTTGCTACTCACGTGTCATGTTGCTACTCATGTGTCATGTTGCTACTCACGTGTCATGTTGCTAATCACGTGTCATATTGTTACTCACGTGTCATGTTGCTACTCACGTGTCATGTTGCTAATCAAGTGTCAAATAGCTACTCACGTGTCATTTTGCTACTCATTTATCATGCTGCTACTCACGTGTCATGCTGATACTCAAGTGTCATGTGGATAATCATGTGTCATGTTACTACTCACGTGTCATGTTGCTACTCACTTGTCATGTTGCTAATCACGTGTCATGCTGCTACTCACGTGTCATGTTGCTACTCACGTGTCATGTTGCTACTCACTTGTCATGTTGCTACTCACGTGTCATGTTGCTACTCACGTGTCATGTTGCTAAGCACGTGTCATGTTGATACTCACGTGTCATGTTGCTACTCACGTGTCATGTTGCTACTCATGTGTCAAGTTGCTAATTACGTGTCAAATTGCTACTCACGTGTCATATTGCTGCTCACTTGTCATGTTTCTACTCACGTGTCATGTTGCTACTCACTTGTCATGTTGCTAATCACGTGTCATATTGCTACTCAGGTGTCATTTTGCTACTCACGTGTCATGTTGCTACTCATGTGTCATGTTGCTACTCACGTGTCATGTTGCTAATCACGTGTCATATTGTTACTCACGTGTCATGTTGCTACTCACGTGTCATGTTGCTAATCAAGTGTCAAATAGCTACTCACGTGTCATTTTGCTACTCACTTATCATGCTGCTACTCACGTGTCATGCTGATACTTATGTGTCATGTGGATAATCATGTGTCATGTTGCTACTCACGTGTCATGTTGCTACTCACTTGTCATGTTGCTAATCACGTGTCATATTGCTACTCAGGTGTCATTTTGCTACTCACGTGTCATGTTGCTACTCATGTGTCATGTTGCTACTCACGTGTCATGTTGCTAATCACGTGTCATATTGTTACTCACGTGTCATGTTGCTACTCACGTGTCATGTTGCTAATCAAGTGTCAAATAGCTACTCACGTGTCATTTTGCTACTCATTTATCATGCTGCTACTCACGTGTCATGCTGATACTCAAGTGTCATGTGGATAATCATGTGTCATGTTACTACTCACGTGTCATGTTGCTACTCACTTGTCATGTTGCTAATCACGTGTCATGCTGCTACTCACGTGTCATGTTGCTACTCACGTGTCATGTTGCTACTCACTTGTCATGTTGCTACTCACGTGTCATGTTGCTACTCACGTGTCATGTTGCTAAGCACGTGTCATGTTGATACTCACGTGTCATGTTGCTACTCACGTGTCATGTTGCTACTCATGTGTCATGTTGCTAATTACGTGTCAAATTGCTACTCACGTGTCATATTGCTGCTCACTTGTCATGTTTCTACTCATGTGTCATGTTGCTGCTCACGTGTCATGTTGCTACTCACGTGTCATATCCCTACTCAGGTGTTATTTTGCTACTCACCTGTCATGTTGCTACTGACGTGTCATGTTGCTACTCACGTGTTATGTTGCAATTCACGTGTCATGTTTCTACTCACGTGTCATGTTGATACTCACCTGTCATGTTGCTAATCACGTGTCATGTTGCTACTCACGTGTCATGTTGCTATTCACGTGTCATGTTGCTACTCACGTGTCATGTTGCTACTCACTTGTCATGTTGCTACTCACGTGTAATGTTGCTAATCACTTGTCATGTTGCTACTCACGTGTCATATCCCTACTCAGGTGTTATTTTGCTACTCACCTGTCATGTTGCTACTGACGTGTCATGTTGCTACTCACGTGTTATGTTGCAATTCACGTGTCATGTTGCTACTCACGTGTCATGTTGCTACTCATGTGTCATGTTGCTATTTACGTGTCAAATTGCTACTCATGTGTCATATTGCTACTCACTTGTCATGTTTCTACTCATGTGTCATGTTGCTGCTCACGTGTCATGTTGCTACTCACGTGTCATATCCCTACTCAGGTGTTACTTTGCTACTCACCTGTCATGTTGCTACTGACGTGCCATGTTGCTACTCACGTGTCATGTTGCAATTCACGTGTCATGTTGCTACTCACGTGTCATGTTGCTACTCACTTGTCATGTTGCTACTCACGTGTCATGTAGCTACTCACGTGTCATGTTGCTACTCACTTGTCATGTTGCTACTCACGTGTCATGTTGCTACTCACGTGTCATGTTGCTACTCACTTGTCATATTGCTACTCACGTGTTATGTTGCTACTCACGTGTCATGTTGCTAATCACGTGGTTCATTGCTAATCATTTGTCATGTAGGTTGCTATATTATGATTTATTTTGAATAACTAGTTAGTAATAATTCTAATTAATCAAAGTAAAATCCAGCTTTCAGTACTTGAAGCATCTTTTAATGAAAATTATCTTGTTATTATCTTAACTTTATTGATGTTGACAAGATTGTTAATATGAAAATAAATACAATATATCAAACTAATAAATGATAAAATTAGAAATTTCCTGAATCTATGCTGTTACCTTAAAGATAGATAAATTTTTGACGATCTATTACCAATGAAGATCTTGTTTTGTGTTTAATAATCAATTATTTAATTTGAAACTTTAGTTAAAGTTTATTCGAAAAACTAATTATTTAGTTTCTGAAAACTCATTTCTTGTAAATACAAATATACATTAATTTAAAAATTAAAAGTTATTAAAATTCATTAAATTTTTTTTTTAAAGAAACATTTTGTATATAAATAATAGCTGGTTCAAGTAATAATTTTCCTCTTTTTCTGCAGACTCTTACTTAATTCGAACTAGTAAATTACTATTTAAGTGCATTTTTAATCAGCTACAGTCTATCAGTTTTTAGTCAGCTTTGTTTTGATTTTGGTGTATTTATATGATTCAAGATTTAGTTGTAGGTTAGTAAACAGCACATAGAGTTTATTAGTAAATTTTATCTTAACAATTTTCTAAAAGCTGATATCAAAAATCATTTTAATAAATAAAAAGTAGTTAATTTAAGAAAAGTGTATGACTTTAGATAATGTTTGATAAAAGAGAATAGATTTTTATCTTATCAAATATCTTTGGATTTTGTTTATTGAGAATTGTATTCATATTTGTTTATTTTCACACTTATGGAATGCATTTTACTTCTTTAATTCTCTCTTTGATTTTACTATTGATCAATTTTTTAACTACATGAAAAATTAACTACATTTTATTTTTGTAATTTTTTTTGCCTTTTAAAGTCATGTTAAAGAAAATTTATTCAATTTAGATTAAAATAGTATTAAGCTGAGAATAAAAGAATTAAACTCAATTTTAATATTTTTCCTAAATTGTTTAAAATAACCTACAAAAATACTATTTTTCAAAATGATTATCTGTCTTATAAATCATTAATTAATTTTATTTTTCATCATTTTCTCAGTAATTAGAAAGAAAAAATGTTTAGTATTGGTATAAAGCATTATGCTTTGATGTTTTATCTTATGGTTAATGTTGACTATGACTATACAATAAGAAAGCTGAAATCAATTATTGAAGAAATTTACAATATTCCTATTATCAACCAAACTCTTATCCTACAATCAAAATCTATGGGCATGTCTACACAAATCATATTACCGGATAATGATGATCAAGAAATATCAAAGTTTGATATTAAATCTGGTTCAAAAATTGTTTTTTTTAAAAAACAATAGAATCTGCTGTTGTCAGAAGATGACTAGTTGTCAAAATTATGTAATTTCATAATTTGAACTTTAACTTGATTGTCACAGTCTTCAGAATAACTATATAATAAAAGCAATAAAAAACAATTTGTTTTCATTTTTCATGATGGAGGATTTATTCTCAAAATTTTTAAAATTATATCTCCAGCACCCCATAGAAGTGATAAAGTTATTTCTAGCATGTGTTTTATATGATATTTAGTTATATATAATAATTAGTTATATTATATAAATATTATATATTCTTGTTGACACTAAAACTCTTTCAAGAAAACTATGGTTGATCCACGTAAAAGTGGTAAGATTTTACTTTCAAATGTAGAGAAAAATCCTGATAAACCGACTTCCTCAAAACAAGCTTGCAATGGCAATTGCCAATCCCTCAATAAAATTTACTCTCGTGAGGATCCAGTAATAGAAAGTATTAAGATCCTATCTTGGTTTCATCTCACCTATAGTGATGTTAGCAAATAATTTATGAAATATTTGAAAACAACCAAATAAAGTAAATGGGATTAAAGGGTTCTGCATTAAATGTAGAACCATCGAAATAACATATACCTCCACTAATTAAAAGCTTATATCCAACATAAGCAAACCTGTTTCTGCTGAATTGGTCAAATTTAAATCTGAAATAAGCAACATTGTTGACAAAATTAACGAAATGATTTCTATTTTGTCTAAATCGTTGAACGAACTTAATGCCTCTAAAAAGAAACCTGTCACATGGGCTGCAGTGTTCGGTGATTCTGGTTTCGACAAACATGCTAGCATGGTGAAGTGTTTTGTTAAAAGGTCACTGACACGCACAAAAAACTTTCTTTGGACAGTGAGGATAAAGAAAACAATGTGATAATCGTTAATGTCTCTGAGACTGATAAAGATGAAGACAGTAAGTTTTTTAGCCAAATGTCTTCTCAAAGCCTTGGTTTTGTAGGGGTTCCAAAGATATCAATGACCAGAGTTAGAGCAAAACGCTCATATTATCAAAGACCGTTGAAAGTGTCCTTTCCAGGAAAGATGGGACAAACGCAAATTTCTTGCCAAGCTGTTCAATTAAGGCTAAAAATTATGATTGAGCAAATCAATACCCTTTCTAAGGAATCTCATTTTCAAAGAGTTTAAAAACTTTCAAAGATTTCTGAATTTTTATTAAAAGAATGAAAAATATCTGGATAAATTTGTTGTTTATTAATTGATAAGCATAAAACTATATTTTTTTGCATCACGTACACAACGTCTCTATAAGCACAATTTAAATAAGCAATTGTAACTTGCTCCTATGGTATTCTATTTAGAGAGTCTTCACTAGTTGGTACATGAAGAGAATGAAAGGCATTTTGGATTCTCGCTTGTTGAATGTTTGAGACTACTGTATGTTGGGGCAGTTGTCCTTTTACCTGAAATAGTAAATAAAAGTTCATTTAACTGACCACGAAATTAATTTCAATCTAAATACTTTACAAAGTTTTTATTTTTATTTTAGTTTGGTCAACTAGTTTGTACCAAAAATTTCAAAATTTAGAAAATCTTTTATGGTGCATCGATTGCAAAGTCTTTCCTTTAATTGAGATTTTATTAAATTTTTAGTTAAAAAGGTTATATAAATAAATCAACTTTCAATTTAATTCTTTGAATAATATATGAAGCTAAAACTAAATATTAGAAAAACAAAGTTGTTATTCAAAATAACTTAAAAACAAGTACGTTATAAAAACATTTTCTGTTTTTTTTTTGCTTTTAATGTTCTTTGTTAAAAAATTATTAAATTACAGTAACTCACAAACTTAGCACAGTTTACGATTCCACATTCATTGCATGTACAATCAAATCGATGAGGTGTTAGGACACCAAGACTAATTAGGCTTCTTATATTCATCCCTCCAGTTTTAATGTTTAACTTCCAGTCGTGTCGCTTTCCAATATAATTTTGGAACTCGATTGGTGTTAACCATCGATTTCCAGCAAGTATAAATCTTCCTTCATTTAAAAATTTCAAAACTTGATTTTACTTTTTAATAATTTACCTTCACCTCCTCTAATGAATGATGAACAGTATAGAAAGCCATGTTTGCTTCAACATTTCACTGGCAGTTTGACGTCACCAACACCATTAGTTATGAAAAACAATCTCAAGTTCACAGCTTTTTTCAGGTCAAAAATATGTTTCTTCACATGGATACCACTCCCATAAGTGGATCTGCAAACGTTTTCTGACCGAATACAATCAACAATTAATTTCTTTTAATTTAGATTTTAAGACATATTTTACCGGAAGGAATAGCAGAAGTCAAAACTTCCATCTTAACTTGATCTCCATCTTCCTGTTTTACTTGTAACCTGAAGTAAACTTTATTACTCTACCTTTTTGTAATTCTTATAGTTATATTGAACTCATTCATAACAATGTGAGTTGAAATTTCAAATTAGTAATAAATCAATTAGTAAAAATAAATTAAGTACCAGTCCTGATTTCCAACCCTGAGTGGTTGAGAAGCTCCATCATTTGTGTCAAGGTTACGCTCTCTCTTTACAAGATTTAAAGGAGCTTTTTGATCTCCAACGGTTGTTCTAGAATCATAAACAAATGCAGAGAAGAAAGCATCATTTGAGTTAATCTTAAACATATTAAACAACTAGTCAATTCTGGAAAAACAGGTTAAAATTTTATTGTAATTTTTCAAAACAAAATTTTAGTTGTTATTTCAAGCTTAATGGTATATTATTATACAAAACAGTAATATTAAGTTTCTATATATGAAATGTATACAACCTAGATAAAAATAATAAATGCAACATAAAAATGAAATATTAATATAAATTGCTGTTGCCTCATCTCTAAGCTTTGTTCAATTTGACTTGAAATTTAAATGTAAATCACCTTTCTATAACATTCAAAACAGCTTATGAGAACAACTTGTTGACAGCTTCAATTACACTTACTGAGTAAACAAGCTATAAACTTGCAGCTTATCTGCTTATCACGACACTTTCGAAAAAGCTGAACACTAAGGGTAGTCATTGACTTATTTTCCAAAAGTGAACATAAGAAGAGTTTTTTATCATAAATTTGTTATCTTTTCTTCCGACATAAAACTAATTTTCTCACTAAGGTTCAACCATCTTCCACTTTCTAACAAGTTGGTAGCTGACCTCAAAGTTTTTCGCAAATGAGCTTCACATGAAGTATATTACACTATTTATAATATTTGATCAATTATACAAACAGCAGGTTGTTTATATGATCGAAAGAACCAGTTTTCTTTCAAAATTAAATTCCAGCTTGTTTTCCCGAACTTTTCAGAGTTGAAAAGTTTGAACTGTTTTTTCAGTTATTGACAAGATGTACTAGTTATTCTTCAATTTAAGAAATTCAAAACATGTGGTGGCTATAATATCATGAAAACCTTTAAAACTCTAAAAATGGTTTATATTCAAAAGTCAATTTAAGTTTCTGAAAAAATCATTAATTTATAATTTATTTTTCCAATAAGATGCAAAACTTTCTGTAATTATTAATCCAAAAGTTATATTTTGTAGCTTTACATACTACATGCATACTCACTAAGTAAAAACTATTTTAAGAAGCATCTACTTCAACAAAGTTATGATTGTCTTTATGCATAACTAAACCAAATTAAAGAAATTGTATAACTGATTCCTGTTTTAACAATGTTTTTTAAATAGTTATCTATAATTATTTTGATTTCATTTACCAAACTTTATTTTAATAAAAAATTAATGAGTGATTAGTTTTGTTAAGTTTTTTAGTGTGTTAAACACAATTTGTTTTAATAAATATTTTGGTTTACTTTTTAAGATAAAACTTTATTAGTCTAATATTTCATATTTACTTCGAAAAATCATTTTCTACAAGGAAGAAACTTTTTGAATTTTTTTTAGTAAAGAGTTTGTTTTACTTTTAAAGCTACAACTTTATTAGTCTAATATTTCAAATTGTAAACAATGGAAAACTTTTGGAAAGTTTTCCTAAAAAAAAGAATTTTTTCTCCTTTCTAAATTAAATTCCTATTGGTCTGATATTTCAAATTGTAAACAATGGAAAATTTTTGGAAAGTTTCAAACTCCTTAAAATATCTTGAAAATAAGTTGAGCTGTGTTTATCATAAAATGTTTTTCTACAAAATGAAATGTTTTGTTTTTCAAAACTGTTACAGCCTTATGTAGCTTGTGTTGAGGTAAAACCTTTTTAACATCTTGTAAATAATTTTAAGAAATACAATTAAAACTTATACGTGAGTCATACTTTCATACAAACAAACTCTGGTGTATTTAATTGTTACAAACTTTAATTTCAATCTTTTTGTCATACTAATAGTTTGTAATAAATTTTTAATTAATTTATTTTTTTACAAACTGGGTTGTAATTTATTTATAAGTACAATATAAATGTTATTGAATTTCATAGACGTGTAAAAAATCTAAGAAGCTGTCAAGTTAAAGTAAAAAAAGAATACATAAGTCCTATGCAATTAGTCAGTCAACATGTAAGTTTTATTTCTTTTAATAAAAAATTATTTAATTATCTAGTTATTAAGGATCGAGAGCCGTATTTTACATTAAAGAAAGTTGAGAGCCACAAATTTTCTATAGTTACAAATCAGAAGATATTAAAGAGCTATTGGTAGATTGTAGAATGTATCAAGGAATACTAATCAAAACAAAAAAAATTATTATGCTACAATTATGTGTTACTATACAAATAGTAGTTTACATAAACTTCTTAATAAAGCATTTGTTATTTGCCATTAAATAAGGCTGTTTTTGTTCATCCACTTGACAATAAAATTATAACAGATAATTACTTTTTTATTCTCAATTAAGGCTGTTTAAAATTGAAGTAAATATTAATTTTATCAAAATACTAAAATAGATCAAAGCTAAAAGAATAATGAACCTATAGAGAGCTGTTGCTCTAATTACATCAGAGTTGGGATCTGTATCTTTTTAGTCAGAGATCGTCTCTTGCATCTTCATGGCTATTTTCAACAATGCTATACCCACAACACCTAAGTCATCAAAAAGTGGGACTTCATTCTGAGTTCTACTGTTTGTTAAATTTGCAAATATGCGATTTATGAGTCTTCTGAAGTAAACTATTTTCTTTTAAGATCTCCCGAAAATCTATTTGATGCATCATTTCTAGAAAAAAGAACACAACTCCGAAGAAAACTCTTCATATTATCTTTTTAGCTATTGAGGGAGTATTTATTGCTCCTTTGGCAACCGACTTACAAATGCTGATGAATTGATTTTTATCAGTTTTTTAAGAACTTGACTCAAAATCAGCACTATCTGTTCATACAGAAACCAAATTCAGCAGTGGCATTGGTTACATTTCTACATTCATGGACATTTAACATGAGATGCTGATGAAATGAAATTTATTAGATTTTAAATCCAGATATATTATTATATATCACAAGTAATATAAAAATCAAAATGTAATTTTAAATTTACAAAAAAGTAATACTAGAGAATTTAAATAATTTTAGTTAAGAAGCTCTAAATCTGACAAAGCAAATCGTATAGTTTTTATTCTCTTGTAAAGAAAAATCAAAGAAACCTTAGAATACTCAAAAAAGTTAAAGATGTTTAAAAATTAAAGAATTTTTTATAAGATTTTGTTTAAGTTCAAAAGAAATGTAAGCTACTAGTTTTTGATCTGTTTATACTCAAAAATAAATCAAATTTAGATGTTCTAGTTTGTAACAAGTAAAGTTTATTAATAATATTTAAACATTAACATAAAAAAGATTTTGAAGTTAATTGATGTTAGATCGTCAGAATTTTATATTAGGTTGAACACCAAAGATTACAAGTATTTTAAATTGAATATTGATAAATTTGTTAACTTCAATAAACATAAGATGAAAAATAAGTTTTATTTAACATTATCTCAAGCACTGAATGCCAAATTTTAGTGTGAACAATGAAACTAAATATTCTTTCTGGAAAATTCTTCTATAAACAAATTCTTCCTTACATTATAGACTAAAATAGAATAAAGTAAAATAAACTGTTTATTGAATCAAAGATCTAATCACAGCTGAATGTTTTAATTAAGCAAGCTTTCGATAAAATCTGAATCAGTATTTAGATTATTAATGTCATTTAAACATTAAGAAAACATTTTGACTTTTCAATTTTAGAAAGACTTGACAATCTTATAAGTATGTTCTTATATAACTTGAATGATTATGTGAAATGATTTTGTTTATCAATTATACTGCAAGGATTTTTTCGAATAGAAATAAGAAGTTGTAGGTTTTTTAATTGATGCTGTAGTTGTTTTTGTTTAACTCATTTAAGTTGATATATAACATAAAACTACAAAAATAAAGATTTTTAATTATAGAATAAATAAGAATAGTTATCATTACTTTTTGCTGATTTCGTTAAAGATGTTTTAATCAATTATTGATAGTTTTTCATGTAATAGATGTTACAATACACACTAATACAGATTAAAATTAAAGATTGAATTTTTTTATTTAACAGTCGATATCCTTTTTTTATCTACATAAAAGTTACAAAATGACAAATAATTTTCTATGAAAGTACTAAAATTGTTCAGGAATATTTGAAGTTGCATTGTTAATTTTTGTATAATTCTTTTTTGCAAGTTTAGTAAAACGATATTATTAATATCTAATATTATATATACATTATTCATCAGTAATATCATACTTTACAAACTTTTCAGCAGTAATAAGATTGTGATTTATATTGATATTTGATAATATCTTATCACAAAAGTTTAGAAAATAAAATATGTCTTAGGCTATCAAACTAATTTTTACTTTGACTACTACTTCATTCAATCTAAACAAATTATTTATAAAGTGACAATAGTTTCATATCCTAAATAACAACAGTAGTACTTATATTTGTTATCTTAAATAAAAAGTCTACAAACTTGATGCATAGAAGCAGATTAAAAGAAATAAAATATTTAAGTAATAATCACAAATTGTTTAAAAGTTAGTCTGTAATGTTTATCAAACAACCTCTGATATGAAGATAAAAAGTAGCAAGGGAAAAAATGTTCATTATAAATTTTAAACAGAATTTTATTCATTTTTAATTATTTGAGAATGGTTTCTATGCTTTTATAAGACAATTTTGTTAAACGTAGATATCTTTGAAGAAGACCTGTTGTGGTTATGCTTGTTTTATAGCGAGATATTAAAGTTTAAAATTCTCTAAAGTTCAGTCAATTTTTTTCTCAATATTTAATTTTTTTTGCATTCATCAAGCCATTTTAAAGATTTAGTTAATTACAGCTTTTTTGTTTCTAAGAGGTGGGCAGATGTCAATTTCTACTTTTTTAATCAAATCAAAAATTAAAAATGGAATGTAAGAGTAATATTACTTTAAGATTTGATAGCTGCAACAGAAACGTGATAACATCTAACCAAAGCACTTTTGTCAATAGAGTTAGTAGAAAAAGGGGAATTTTGATTATTTTTTTTTGAATTGGCAGACAATTTTAGTTTTAATCTTAGCTGACCAGATAGTAGACATTTTGGGAAATTCGTAGTTAGAGTATTTCATTTTTTTTATTAAGAATACTTCAATTTAACCAAAGTGTTGTCTTATTTAAACGAAACGATCTGTAAGCCTGTAGAGAATTATAGATTTGATTTACAATCATTAGAAGTAGCTTATTAAGGTCGTAGCAGGAGGTTATTTTGAGATTAAAAACTTTATTATTGCAGAATAATTGTAATATTTCATTTAGAATCCTTTATTAGTTATTTTAAGTTTTATAAAAATCTTTCAAATAAAGATAATAGTTAAACTTTATTTACAAAATTGTATCAAAATAAATTACTTTTATTTTTGAACATAAAGTGAAATAATTTTTCAATTACATTTTACAGATTTACTTGAAGAAGACAATAGGGAGAGATTTATGGACCAATCACGATATTATAATCATCATAGTTTCTTCTATAACCATCCTTATTGTAGACAAGTTAACCCCGGCCATTATCTAACTAGTCGCTACCTAGGATATAAGTATCCTGTGTGGTTTGGCTTAAGCCCAATTAATTATCCATTAATTTACAAACCAACTTGTTTTAATCCATATTTTCAGAAGAATATTTCAACTCCAACTTATAAAAGCATTAAAAATAATGATTCTAACTATTTGAATAAGAAAAAGAAAGTGGATAAGAGTGAGTTTAATTTCGAGTATAAGCTCTGCAAATCATTCACCGATTATAAAATCGGAAAAGTAGCTGAGATAGAGTTTGAAGAATCAGAAAAGAAATCTGTAAACTATAACTCATTTAAAGAAGTTATAGCGAATCAACACAATCGCAGTAATTTGATTGTTCGGAATTTTCAAGGTAAGTTTGCTCCACAAGTATAAAAGTTTGTTTCATTATTGAATATATTTTTTAGTTTGGGTCATGTTCAATTACATGAAGGTTGTCAAAAAAGATTTATCTTTAATCGAGTTTCTTTATCAATCAAGCGATCTCTACATAGAAGAGATGAAACGACATTTATTGGAAAGCTTTCATCGTTGGTCTGAAGTATATAAATTTACAATTAGAAGTTTTATTGGAAATATTGATCTAAATAGATAATAAGTATTTACAATTTGTCGTTACTTGCGCAGAAAGCTTGAAAGAAAATATTGTTTTTTTGATAATACATGTGACTATGTGACATATTCATTTTCCAATTAGCAATTTTAATGAATGACTGCTTATTTATGCGTATTTAATATCAAAGAAATTTAATAAATGTTACGGATACATAACTGTCAATTATTCCTATTAATGAAGTAAGGGTATTTTTGTAGAATGTAACATTTTGTATCATTTTGTAAGAAACGCATAACAGATTGTTAACCTTCACAATTTAAAATATTGACGTTTACAGCTTTGGTTTAGTTTTGAGTAACTTAAATAGTCTTTAGTAATTACTTTGATTCTTTATTATAATGAAATATTTTTTATAAGTTAACTAAAACTTTTTAAACATTTGGAAGATTAAAATCAGAGCAGGTTGTGTTACCTATCAAAGGTTTTAATAATTTGTTTAATATGTAATAAACTCTTTTTCAAAGGTAATCATTAATTCTTGTTTAAGTAAATTTTCATAAATATTGCTTTCTATTAAAACCTTACTGTACGAGAATAAGTTATAAGTACAGACTTTGTCGGCTGGATTCTGAGCTGCCAATTCGCAGACCAGTCTTCTACAGTGTACAGTGCAGTTTGAAGTTTTGAAGGATTACAAGATAATAGCTTGATATCATCTGCATACACAGACACTCTGACATCATCTACTGCTACTAATCTTCTGATGAGGTCTTCGATGAAAATTAAAAAGAGAAGGGGACCCAGAACAGAACACTGAGGAACACCACTAGTGATTTGACTAGAAGTAGATAAAGATCTTTCTACACGAGTTTGTTGGGTTTTACCTGATAGGTAAGCTTCAATCCACTGAAAGATAAAGCTGTTGAATTTTAAGTTTTTCAATACAGTAACAAGCTTAATGTGTGGGACAGAATCAA
The DNA here is from genome assembly GCA_034620365.1 of Pegea sp. RAD2-039. Taxonomy (NCBI): domain Eukaryota; kingdom Metazoa; phylum Chordata; class Thaliacea; order Salpida; family Salpidae; genus Pegea; species Pegea sp. RAD2-039. The sequence continues at coordinate 3,098 of JAQGEQ010000101.1, read as the reverse complement.
ACGCTTTAACAAGATCGAGTTATAAGATGTCACAGGGAGTGTTACTTTCACAATGGGCTGTAAGCTCATTAAGAAAAGTGAGATGTTGAGTCAGGGAAGATCTCAGTTTCACAAAGCCATGTTGGACATCAGATGTTAGCTGGTGCTCCATCAAATGACTGGTCATATGATTGTGAATGATATGTTCTTGAGTTCTGCAGATAACTGAAATCAGCGAAACCGGTATGTATTTAAGTGCATTGTTTCTGGGACCTTTATAATAAATTGGAGTAATAATAGTTTTCTTCCAAACTTGTGAAACTCTTCCTCGCCTCAGAGTCGTATTAAAGAAAAGCGATAAAGGTAGTGATAAAGATGAAGTATTTTCTCTTAAAAATTTATCTGGGATCTGATCTGGGGTGTTGGATATACTTAGAAAAGCTCTTAACAAAAACATCAAAGTATAAGTTTGAAAATTAACTAGTAATACACCTTGAGTTAAACGTTATATGAGAATATTTAATACAATTTATATCAGCAAGATAATTTCATAGAATTTATGTTTGAAATAAAATTGAGCTTTCTACGGCTAATTGTCTTAACCCTTGAACTTTCAATAGATCAGTCCTAATATCTTGCTAATAGAAGCATAATGAAAATCACGCGAGGTACGATCGCTTCACCTGTGCTAGAAAATCTACTCATGCTCTCCTACATCACCAGACATACTTAAAGCTACATTTTGATCAGATACCTTTATTGAATGATGTAACGTCATGAAGATTTTACAAAATAAAGAAATTAGAGTTTTATTTGACAAATGAGACGCGTTTGATTAATCGATCGACGGAAAATGTGCTACTGACGCCGTAGCGCTGAATTCATTTTGACATTGTGGTTTGATTTACTATAAGACTGGTCACTGTATGCCAGCTTAATGCTCCACCCAGTTTGAATATTTAATCCTCTTCGAAGACGAACTTCTGTTGTGTCTTTTTCAATCTAGTTATCGTCCTTGCAGCATTTCAAATATCAACTCTTCAGCGCCACCCTGTAGCAGATTTGTTACGAGTGATTTAATAGCAATTTAGTCACTTGAATGGATCGAAGTTTTGCGCCTTAATCATTGATATGGTTCGCAAAAACGTCACCAAAAGGTAACTAACTGATATCATGTGAGCATCAACCAAACCTACTGCACGTGATGTTGATGTCAAGTGATGTACTAATAAGTTACAAAGTTTGTAATAATATGTAATAAAAAAATCTTCTAATATGATCTTCTTTGAATTTAATTCTTAGAATAATCAGCGAATCAACTGAGATCCTCAGTATTTAGTTCAATTTACTGATAAATGACATGCATAGGTGTTTAACTATACTCTAGTTTGGCTTAACTGATTCGACAAGTATATTAGTTTTAAGCAGAGACACAACTGATCAGAAGAAATGAGGAAGAAAAGAAAGAAAACAAATTCGTTGCAATAATAATAGCTGCTCATCACGTCTAAACAAGTTTAAAGCCATCAATAATCAGATGCGAAAATAATTAAAAATATTTGCCTAGATTTAAACTTTAACATACAGTGTTTGACAAAATTGTTACCGACAATTGTATTGAGCGTAGACGATGTGGTTGGATAGAGAAGAATATTAATGAAGAATAAACCTAGAAATTACAATCCCTTGCTTCACCCTGTGATCCTGATACAAATGGCAATACGTCAATTAGTCAATTAGACCAATATTTTGTTTTTCGATTATCATTTTATACTGACTTAAACGAAGAAGATTAGTAGGTGAGGTTAACTCAGTTAAGTATTTGTTGAAAAGAAACCAATTCTTGATTATCAAAGTGTTAGTACATCAAAATTAAAGAAATCAGTGCTAACACCAGATTATTAAATATAATTAATGTATTTCAGTTTTTGTACAAAATTACTAGTATTTGAAAACTGTATAGTTATAACTAAGCTAGTTTAGTTTTAAAAACGATTTTTGCAGCCAAGTAAACAAATTATTTATAGAGGATCAATTTGTATGTTTAACATTTCAAGACTAATAAATATTAAAGATTATCAATAAACAGTGAAGCGCTTTAGAGTAAGTGAAATCCTCTACAAATTTAACTAAAATTATGTTTAGCTTAGAGATGATATTAACAAAATAATTAAATGTTTAAAAAGTGTTGAAAACATATTTTGAAAATACTTACAAATTGTATAAGCTCGATGACTTCCTGTTTCAACGCTTCATTGATTAAATTAATAATTAACAACTGTGAGTCATTTTTGAGATAAAATTCTTAATGTATAATTTATTAAAAGTTTAATCATATTTAGTTACGTTTTACCAGTCATGCTAAATGAATTATTATCTTTTCAAATGAGTCAAGCAATTGGAATGTCTTACACTATGATTCATAAATAACTTGTTTAAATAAATGAATCATTTACGTTTTGTTCAAACATTAAGAATTTAACAGAAAGCTTCAGCAACAATTAATAATGATAAATGATAGTTACACATCAGAAGAGAAAGATTTCTTTTTTCTTCAAAAACAGTTAAATTTCTATATAAATAGGTAGCTAGGAGAAGAATCTTCAGTTCGTGAACGAATTTATTAGAGTGTTTTTGAAAAGTATTTCAAAATTATTTTGGACTTATTGTGAAAATTATTTCATATCTGGAAATTGTAAGTTGCAAATAATTGAATTACCTTTTAGTTAGAATGAATAGAATAGTTAATTTCTTAAACTTTGTAATAATTTTGTTTAGATGCTTTTAGTTACTTTTTTGATGTGTTTTATAGTTTGTTGTAATTATATGGTGTTTATTTTAGAAAATTAACAATGAAGCTGTTGTTGAAACTCTTTATTTTGGCGATGATCATGTTTATGACTACTTCAATCTGTCAGGTATTTATTGCTACAAAAACAATTGTTTGCAAATTTAAAGAACTGATTTATATTCAGTTATACTTTGCAAAAGTAATTAGACAAATTTAATGAATGTTTTCTCATTTTTTATCAATAGAGAAATTACAAATCTTTTCATTTATACTTTTATAGGCTTATCCAGTTAGTGAGGATACAAATGCAAATAACAATGTCCCTGGT
>JAQGEQ010000381.1:0-29042 GCA_034620365.1 Pegea sp. RAD2-039 | reverse complement strand
TTGTAAATTTTTTGTAAGTTTTTTATGTTTAATTTTTTATTAATATTATTTATAACTTTAAACAAATATATCATTTTTTTAAGCATAGTTTCTAACACAGCTTGATCATTAAACATTTATATATATCTTACTGATATTATATCATATAATATTGAGATTTTGAAAGAATTATAAATATTTATAAACTAAGAGATAAGAAAACTTATAAACATTTGATAAGTTATTTTATATAAGTAGAGTTTTAAAACTATAAATGATTTGATTTTTTATTTAGTCAAATCTAATTAATAGTAAGAACAGTATATTTCCATTTTGAATTAGAAATAGTCAAAATAGTTTACATTAAGAATGAAAACAATTTTTTAATTTATTTCTATTGTAATTTCAAGTCATAAACAAAAGTATGTTTATATTGAAGTTTTAGAATAATAAGTTCATAAACTTAAGCTAACCTTTATCTTTGATTATCTATGTTTATATTAGCTTTTATATCTAGACTAAACATTTTGAATAAGTTTTTGTTAGGTTTGACTTTTTTCTTTAATTATAATATACATTGTTTGAAAGATAGCTTACATGGTTAACAGGAGTTATTACTTATAGTATAGTTGAAGTGGTTATATTGTTGAAGAAATTTGTTTATATGAAGTTTAATTACAATTCAACTATACTTTTTTTCAGTGGAAACTTTATTCAGTTTTAAAATAAAACTTTGTTCTAATTAACAGTAAATTAATAAGATGAGAGCACTATATGCTATTAATGATTCTATAATTGTTTCAAATAATTAAATAAAGTTAAATTGTAAACAAATATATTAGATGTAGTTTCAAGAGTGTTTTAAAGTATTTTCTATGATTTTATGTCAAAGTAACTTATTTTGGATAATTCTAACATTTCAAATAACTTACTTGTTCTGAAGCAATCATGTGAAGATGTGTTTGTTTGATTTATTCAGTTACAAGATAGATAAACAACTTTGTCGAGTTTTTGAAAATAAATGCTGGTACTAAGTCAAAGAACATTTTTCAAGTATTTTTAATTGTTACTTTTATATACTTTAATTTGCTAAAACAGAAAAGTAATATTAGTCAACTAAAACTAACAAAATTAATTTTAGGAAAACTTTTTAAAAATTGACTGTTAAGTTTTAAAAAACTGAAATATTTAAAATGACAGAAGATTTACAAATGTCAATCATCGGACAACGCGACAGTTGTGAAGTAAGTACCAAACATATTTTGAATTTCTAGAAATTTCCAGACTTTACAATTGCCTTAAATTATGGTTAATTTTTTCAATAATTACTTTTCAGTATACTCAAGACATAACAGTAAGTGTAATGGTTGTTCCAAACATTAAAAAAAAGTGGGATAACAAGGTCCAATACATGTTGGCCCAAATTGGATTTGCTGTAAGTCCATCAATTATATATTTTCTAATAAAAAATGTTTTAATTTATATTGTTGTCAAGTGCAAGAAAGATGTTAGTAAATTTTTCAAACCTCTGTAGGTTGGGCTCGGAAATGTTTGGAGATTTCCTTACCTCTGTTCCAAGCATGGTGGAGGAGCGTTTCTCGTTCCTTATGTAACCATGGTAATGCTTCTAGGACTACCTCTCTTCTATTTGGAGCTTGCTATTGGACAAGGAATTGGTTTGGGCAGCTTAGGAACTTGGAAACAAATTGATTCTCGTTTATATGGGATCGGTTTATCATCTATCATGGTAAAAACTCGATAAATTTCGAAAGTGATATTTTTAACAGTTTTTCTTTTCTAGGTTTGTTTTTGTATATCTTGGTACTACAATGTATTAATAGCATGGGCCTTACACTACTTTAGTCGTTCATTTTTGTTAAACGGAGGGGGTCAATGGATGACGTGTCCAATAATCAACTTTACAACTGGTGAAAGTGAGTTTTTGTTTATTGATGAATTTCCATTATTTAGTTCCAATTTAGTTCCACAGGAATGTGCTGAGAAAGGTTCAGCTGAATATTACTTTTCCAGAACAACGTTAGATGTTTCTGAAAGCATCAATAATTTTGATCATCCTGTTTGGCCAATATTTGCTACGCTTGTAGCTGCTTGGATTATTGTTTTCATTTGCATCAGGAAAGGAATTACCAGCTCGAAAAATGTTTGAAAGTTTAAACAAAACTTGAGTTTAGATTTATTTGTAAATTTCATTTAGGTTGTCTATGTCAGTGCTGTTCTTCCATATATCATCTTAATCACATTTTTGATCTTTTCTTTTACTCTTAAAGGAGCAAAAGAAGGAGTGATATACTTATTTTATCCTCAGGTTCGTAAACAGTTCTTCAAAGAAAATCAATTTAACCCGATTGAAAAATTACTAATTTGCAGTTTTCACGAGTTTTGGATATTAATATGTGGAAAGATGCAGCCACTCAGATTTTCTTCTCATTAGGACTTGGATACGGAGGAGCTTTAGCATTTTCGTCTTATAATAGAAGAAGTAATGATTGCTTGAAGGATGCTATCATTGTGACTGTTGTCAACTGTGGTACTAGTATCTTAGCATCTGTAGTTGTATTTGCAATCAGTGGATTCCGTGCTTATAATCGAGCAGAAGATTGTGTTTCAATGTCAGTTAGATCAAAATGTTAACAACTTTTAATAAATTTTCAATTACAGGAGTTTAAACAAGACTAATGAGTTTATCAGCCTCCACCCTGAAGTTTACGATAAAAATCTCTCAAGTTTGGATTATTCTAAGGCGTTTGTAGAGATTAACTTGACAGCGTACGAGTTGTATAATCAAACCACATCCAACTTCAAGGTGAGATTACTTAGTTTAGATATTTGATACTTTTCCAGGTTTTATCACTTTTAAATATATTTTTCAACAGTCTTGGGTCGATCTTTCATTAACTTCATGTACAATTGAAAATGAGCTTCAAACAGTGAGTTATCTATACAACAACTTAGTAAATGTCTAACTTGAAGTGTTTGTGACAGGCCTATAGTGGGCCAGGATTGGCTTTTATCGTGTTTGCTGAAGCAGTGAAAAATCTTCCTTTCCCTACTATATGGGGAATTGCTTTCTTTGCTATGCTCATCAATCTTGGTATTGGATCTATGATAGGAACTATGGAAGGAATCATCACACCTTTGACTAACCTCTTTCCTCGATTGAATGTTTTGTTGGTCACATGTAAATATCTAATTTTGTTAAATAATCAAAAGCTTTCCACTCTTAAATCTTTTAGCTTCAATATGTTTATTCAATTTCACTTTTGGAACCCTGTTTGTTTGGAGAAATGGATCTTATATGATAACAATCATGGATGATTATGTTGTCCCAATTCCACTTTTACTAGTGGCCTTTGCGGAAGTTATTGGAGTATGTTATTTCTATGGTTATGAAAGGTACAAATTAAAGATAAAATAGTTACAAATGACCAAAATAAAACTTTTTTTAGATTTTCAGATGATATCCAAGATATGTTAGGATCAAGACCAATCATTTATTGGAAGTTATCGTGGAAATTAATCACACCATTATTGACTTTAGTTTTATTGATGTCTTCCTTGATAAGGCTAATGGCAGCACCTATGGTATACAATGTAACAACTGTTTCAGGATTAGAAAAAAGTAAACCACCAAATATTTTTTTAGATATTATAAATAAAAACTTTTGTTTAGAACTTTCTTATCCAGTTTGGTCGATGGTATTAGTAGCTAGTTTACTTCTGATGTCAATGGCTTTAATTCCCGCTGTTTTCATCATTGAAACAGTTAGAAAAGGTATAAAAATAATTCCTATTTAAAATATTTTCTAAATAAATAAATTTACAGGGAAAAGAAGAAGAAAAAGTCAAGCAAACTAAGGGAATAAACTAAGAGGAAAATGAAGCAAACTAATATCCCAAAAGAAATTTTTCAGATGTTCTTAATCTCAGATTTATAATTCTTCAAAGTAAAAAATTAAGCATGCCGTTAATGTTCGATTTATTTTAATTTTATTAAATTGCTTTTTTCCTGCCTAAAGTTTATACCATCAAAGAAATGGGTTTGATGTCTATTTCTTCAAAAAGTGTGTTATGCTTCTGTAAACATGAAATAATTTTCAAATTATTTATACAAAATTTAAACTAATTTCATTTAATGCTCTTTTGAATACTTCAACTATGTAAATACTTCTCTGAAAAATTGTTAAAAGTACGAAAGCTACAATTTTTTTGGAAACAGTTTTGTTACTTTTTCTTACTATTTTCTGTATAACTGTTTGCTTTATGTCTATTTGCCCAAAAATATATTTTACTTCTGTAAATACAACTTTGAGTTTCTTTTTATTTGTTTTGTTGAAAATTAGTCGTTTTGATCAGCAACTACATGTTTAAAGTCGACAACGTTTTAAAATTAAACAAAAATCTTTAAATTAAATTTTATCCTAAATTTCTGTATTTAATAATAAAAACTGCTTTTCAAGAAAGAGAAAATACATTTATGTCAAATTCATACAAATTTTAAAAAAATGATCTGTATTAAATACTAAAGAAGTTAATTAAAAGTTAAACATTGTTATAATTTAAAACTAAGAATGTAATTCAATAAAAGTGTTAAATTACAAAAGCTTGAAAATTAAAAAAGTTATTTTAATTAATTATCTAAAAATTTGGAAAAAGAAATGGGTCCAATACTATCGGTTAGGCTGTGACACTTATTTAGAGAAATGATCGGATGACTTTGTTAATATTCTGCTCAAAGTACTACAATAGAGAAAATTGCCTAAAGAAATCAGGTAGAACATTGAACCAATTAGAATCAGAAAGAAGTTCGAACATCTGATCATAAAACAGTGTACACAGCTCCTAACCTCATACCGTCCACCATCTCAAGCCTCCTAGTAGCTGGATTACAAGCGCACGCCACAACGCCCGGCGAAAATACGTTTTCGAAATAATATTTATACCTTTTTTCTTACAATAATATTTCTCCTTAAACATCAATTTCCTAATTTCATTGCTTATTGAATAATTACATAAATAAAAACTTGTTTTGTTCTTACTTATTTAATACAAAGAAAACTCTTAACTAAATTGCTGTTTTAGGTTATCGCACAATTAGTACTTGGAAGCAGCTGTCATCAGTCATTGTCATCTTAAGATCACTCGCGTTGTTTAAGTAAAATTTGAACTCATCTAATATTGCCCACATTACCATTTATAAATTGTGATTTGTTTTCGTTTTGATAATATTAACTCTATAGGTATTATTTGTGAAAATGTATGTTAACGAGAGCTACTCTCTTCAGGCATTGTGCCTCGCGTTTATTGTAATAAATAAATAAATAAATAGACAAATGAATAATAGAAATCTAGCAATTTTCGCTAAAGACTAAAAATAATTTTAGTTTAGTTTAATTTTAAAAACATTACCAGAAAACGATGGAATTATTTTTGTGAAATTTATAATATTTTAAATTTATTTTTGTAATTTTGAATTTAAGTTGAACATGAAACGTCAAAGAGAAACAAAACTTGTTTCTATATTTGTATTTAGTTTGCAATTTTAAATGTGATTAAGCTACATGCATTTAGTATAGTCAAATTTAAATATATCAGTTGACCAACTACAATTTTTGATCACAAATTACAGTTAAATAATGATAAGGTTGAATTCCTCTCTTTATTCAAAGCTGATATTTTGGTTTACATTTTTTGATCACTTAATTCTACATTGGCTTCACTTTCAAAGCCATTAGTAGTCATCTAACATTCTTAACGTATTATTGTAGTATTTGTTTTACTTATTCACTTTTACTGTATTGTTAAAGCAAATTGTACACATTTCATAATCAAGCTTTTTCTGGCTTATACTTTTAACTTTTAAAATTAAGTTTTGTTGATTTGTACTTATGAGCTAAAGATACAAATTAAACTGAATTGAAATATAACTACAGAACTCATTAACCGCAGTTTTATTATTACATTTAGATTTACTAAAAACTCACAAAAGATTAAACGATTTACACAAGGTATACACAAAGTATATACTAAATGAAATTAATTAAATGAGCTTCTTTTACTTTAGCTTTGATTACATAAAGATCTGTTGATAAAATCATTTCTTTCACTGACAAATAGTACAGATTTTCTAATATAGAGTAAACACTAAATTTTATTCAATTATAAGTTTTATTTAAATAATTTTCTCATTCATCTGATTACATCTGATTATACGATTGTATACAACGAGAAATTTATACAAAAATTCATTTCAACATCAATTAATAAAATATTCAACATATACCAAACATAAAACCTCATTTGCTATTCTAATGCATTTGAATTTTTTTTATCAAGCTTTAGTTATTACAGCTTGTCAAAAAAATTGTTTTTGTCCCAATTTGTCTGTCAGGACAATTTCAGTAGTAGCGTATCAAGGTAAAATGTAAGACGTAAAGAAAAAAAGAAGTATATGCAAATGAAAGGTCAAAAGTTAAATTGACAAAATGAATATTATAAAGATGAAACCATCGATTTTGGCAGGCACGTTTGTGAATGAATTAGCTATTGCAACAAACACACATCTGGCTGCAATTTGATTGAGATTTAAAGATCGTGGAACTATTATCTATCAGAATTGATTTGTTTTGGTTCACGAAAGATGTTGATGAATGTCTTCAAACTTCACGTTCATCTGCAAATTAAAAAACTGTTTGTTAAACTGTTTGTAAACAAATTTTTGTTTTTGTATTCAAAATTTGATAAGTATTTATAATTATTTTGATGTTTTGTAAATAAATAAAAAAATTTTCTTCAGTCTAAAGATAAAAGTTGAAATTATTTAAAAATTGAAAAACAATTTGCGGATTTTGTGTTTTTAAAACTGAAATAAGTGAAAACAGGAAAAACTGTATTGGTCATTTAAAGCTGTTTTCTCATTTGATAAAAGCAATATTAGAAAACAAACGAAAATTCGATAAAAAAACGCTTATTATTGGATCACAAATTTTTACAATTATTAAAAAAATCATTTTATAAAAGTTTCTTGGAGTCTTAAATCAAAAAGCTTTTATTTATTTAAAGTTGAATTATTTATATTTACTTCTAACAAAAAAACTTTTCAACAAAGTAGCAACATGAAATTAGTGACTTTGAAGTCAAAGTATTTAGCATCCAAATGCAATTCTTCGTTGATATTAGATGTTTGCTGGAGTCTTTCAAGATAAGATTATAAGAGGACTGCATCAAAACAACAAATATTTTAATGAAAATCAATGAAACCTGAATAAACTACAGCAACTGAAAAAGTTTAGATTTTCTCCTGTTACATTCAGACATACTTATTAGCTGGCATTTGTCTAAATAGTCCAAATATCTTCATCATCTACCTGAAAAGTACAATCAAGTCTTAACCAACAACTCGATTTATCTTTAATTTACAAATTACCTGATAATTACCAGATTTTTTAGAAAGATCTCTTTGTTGAAATCTTTAGATTTAACCATAATCTTTAAGTTTGCTTTAAATCTTAGAAAAATATTCGTAGATATCAGAATTCTACTGGAATCTATAAATACAGAGAAAACCAACAAATAATGTAAATGATTTAAATTCGAACTAACCTGAACAAACAACAGCAACTGAAAAAACGTCTGATTTTATCATTTTGTATTTAGATACTCTCATCAGCCGAGATTTGTCAATCAAGTTCAGATCATCTCTTATTAATTACAAAAGCTTTATAGTTAACCAACAAATCCAGTAATTTTCAATTTACAAGTTTTGTTTTAAGATAATCAGTTGTGAAACTCAAAATTTTTATCAAAGTTTAAACATGTAGCTGATGAGATTAATTGTCAAAAATGAGATTTAGTTTTTGCTAAGAGTTGTTTATTATTTGAAACTGACCAGCAAAGTTCAAACATTAGGAAAAAAATTTGGTTTCTTGGCTTCTCTATCCAAAATCTCATCGAAGTAAGAGTAAATAGTTGTACTCTCATGTGACCTACAAAACTCAAAATGTAGGATTCTGTGAAGAAAATCAATCATTAAAATAAATCACAAGATAGTTCTGTAGTAACAACTTACCTGACAGATTTTGCAAGACATGTTTCTAAATCTCATCAACTGTGCTCCACTTTGTAAACAAAGATTTGTAAATATCAGATGTTTGCTTGATTATAAAAACAAAAAGTTAAAAACGGAAAATTCAACAAGTTCAGATATCTTCATCAACTCCAGTATTGTATAAAAAGTAGCTTCCAAATCTCTCAGAAATTTCATTGATTTTCAATTTAATGGTAAAAAAAGATCAAAATAAGTTGATCATCTCTAAAAGATTAGTTATCAGTTATAATTTATAGTTGTATTTTCATGAAAAATATTTTCTGTTTAAGAAACAACTCAAAGAAGTTATTTAAATTTGACAAAAAAGTTGAGGAGAAATATTCTCAGATGTAGAAAACGATTTTATTGATTTTGAAAATCAAATCTTCATCTGATTAAAGGATGATGTTAACAACAAAGACTAATAACCCTAAATTAAGAACTCACTTTGGGAATCATCCAAAGAAAACTTTCCTTCAAGAAATTTTTATCAAATGCGTTCTATCAAACAAAATATTCAAGATTTACTTTTATATAAACTAGTTATTTGTAGAAGTCAGAACTACAAAACTGAATTTATATTTTATCTGCATCTTTTTAACCAGTCTATCAAATTATTAAGAAATCAAGATCTGTTCTAGAGTTCAATCAAAACACATATTTGTAAAAAAATAATGAAATTAAAAAAAAATTGCTTTAGAAACTAAAATTAATTACTATTATATAAAAGTTTATTTTTATAGAAAGTTAATGAAACAGCTTTAATTATTATTTATTATCCTTATATTTAAAATAAAAAAATGTTTGTTTCAATTAAATAGTTCAATTAACTAAACTGAAAAGTTAAATTATTCTTTGACAAGATTGTGTTAAAGAATTGAAAATTAGACATTTAATGCAAAATAAATATATATTTGTAAACTGCAAATATCAACCTCAAAACAAATTTAAAGTAAGAAAAAGATATCATCTTTATGTAATGTATATGATAATTAAATTAATAAATGAAATTAACAAATCTCAAGAAAGTTCAAAACTCATTGACAATTATAAAGTTTAAATAAATAAATAATAAAATACTTACAACTTCAAGCATTGAACATAATTGCTCAGGATTTTTAGAACCAAGAAGCAAAACAAAAACCATGAAAGTTGTTTAATTTTTTCCTGAAGAAATATGTAAAAATAAATAAACATCTTTATTACATTTTTAAGGCTTGAATTACAAACTTTAAATTTATCAATTCAATATTTAATTTTCTAACATTTTATAAACAGCTAAAATTAGTATGACTTTTAAACATCATTTAAAAATTTAAATTAACATTAAATAACTATTAATAAAACACATAAACATCATAATTATATAAACTATGATTTTTATATATATAAACAAAAACATAAAACCAAATTGCCTGAATAATAAATTTAGTCAAATATAAAAATGGTTTAAAACTAAATGACAAACTTTTAAGAAGTTGATATGAAATATCTGTCTAAAAGAAAAAGTAGTAATATTAATTATTTAAAATTTATATGTTTGTCATTTAAAGTTATTAAGACAAGTGAAGTTATATTAGCTTGTAATTGAAAAAAGGTGTTTAATTAAATCAAAAAACTAAGCACTGATATGCTAAAGTCTTCATCTTAAATTATATACTTTTCTATTGAATAGAACGTAGTAAGAAATTGTTGGTTAAAAAGATTTTTAATTTGTATTTATTTGTATTATAATGCTCTTAGAAGTTAGGAACTGGTTTTGTCATTTGTCTTACTACTCTTACTAATAGAAATACTCTTTTAAAACATCAAACTGAAACAGTGATGACTTAAAAAAATTTGCGTTAAATGACCGTAAAATATTTTTAAACTAAGATTTCAAATAGTTCTTAAAACTATCAAAAGATTCCATTATCAACCAATTTCACATTTTGGTTAAGTGGCTCCTCTGCCTTCTAAGATTTATACACTTTAACATTTTAATAAGATAAGGAAGTGATTTAGAGTCAATGCTTTTCTTGACAATTTGAAGAGAGGACCATGAGACAGTTATTATGTTTAGATACGCTAACAGTTGTATGCTAGTTGATCATGTGATCAGCTAATGTTGTGTTTATATTTGCAAGCTTTTTATCAGTGCCATAGTAAGCTGATGATTTCTATAGCGCCTCCACTGGTTACTAATGATTTGGTCGCTATGCTTCGTTGCTTACAAATGATTTCTGTATCACGTGTTTAACAGTTGTTTACAAAAACAGTTACATATGTTGTGCCTGAAATAAACAAGTGTTTTACAAGATTTTATTGCAATCCTCATTATCCAAGTCTAATATACCAATCTTAAAAACAATTTGATTATTTTAACAAGTAGCACCGACTTGAAGATTTTGCATGATAATAACATCAAGCATCTATCCACCGACTTGGAATCCAAAGTAAGACTCTCTCGTATGGCTTACAAGCAACAAATACAAGAATATATTTAAAGTTAGTAGATAAAAGCTTTGAAAACTTATCAAAGATGATCTTACAAATATTTGAAAGACTAAAGATAAAGATGATTATTTCATAAGCTTCATCTTACCAACAAGACTTTATGAAACGACTTCACGAGAAACGCTGACAAAATAATTAAAAAACACGAAATTCATCATAATATGATTTTATTAAACTTTTACGTCAATATAGAAGAAGTGAAACAGAAAATCGAGTTGAGAATAAAGTTGTCTTATAATTCAAATAAAAACTTCCCAATTAGTCTTTGCTTTCTCGTTTTTGTTATCAAAGCCATCTTTGTAGATTTACAAAACATTATTGCACCTAAAAATTAGTAGATGACATCAACATACTTTTGATTCTACATATCTTGTTTTATAAAAGATACACAAAAGTTGTAAAAAAATATTTTTGATAAATAATAATCTGTAAAACCTTAGACTACTTCTACATCATTGCTTATTGAATAATTACATAAATAAAAATTTGTCTTGTTCTTACTTATTTAATACAAAGAAATTATCATAAATAAAATATTATAAATAAAACAAAAAGTTAAAAAAGGAAAGTTCGACAAGTTCAGATATCTTCATCAACTTCAGTATTGTGGAAAAAGTAGCTTCAAAATCTCTCAGAAATTCTCTGAAAAATATTCTCAGATGTAGAAAACAATTTTATTGATTTTGAAAATAAAATCTTCATCTGATTAATGATGATGTTAACAACTAAGACTAATAATCTTAAATTTAGAACTCACTGGTGAAACACTATAAGAATCATCCAAAGATAAATTTACTTCAAGAGCTTTTTATCAATGCGTTTTATTCTAAAACTTTCATCTGTAAACAAAATATTAATGATTAATATTATTAATATAATATTAAATAATTCTTACATTAGAAAATTATTCTATCAAAACAACAGCTAATAATCTGAATTTATCCTCGAATCAAAATAAAGTAATAAAACTTGAAGTAACAAAAGCATTGGGAGAAATTTTTCTTTATTTATACCATTAAAATTGGGAACTTGTTTTACAGATTCTTTACCTTTATCAACTCCACTTTTGTCAAAGACAAACTCACCATCTAAATCAATCAACAATTTTATTGATATTTGATCTAATATTGAATAAGAGATTGAAAAAAAAGTACTTATCCTAAAATAAATAAAAAATTATATTATAATAATAATTACTAAATTTGTTTAAATTTTTTTACCCTTTTCTAAGAAAAGACAAAATTAGACTTTTGAACATTATGTGTTTAGTTTTTTGAAAATAAGTTTAAAAATCATCAAATCAAATTTAATTATTAACATTTGAAACGGGCATAATATATGTTATATATTAAAATATAAAAATCCATTAATATTACATAAACAAAAGATATTTATTTAAAATATTAGTTTTATGAAAAAAATTAGGATAAAATGTCTAAATAAAAAACTTTTTTAAATATAAAAATGGTTTAAAACTAAACAACAAATAGATAGAAAGTTGATAACAAATCTCTCTAAAACTACAAGTCATGAGATTGTTTATTCAAAAATTCTATGTTCGACATTAAAAAGTTACTGCTAAAAAACATTTACAAAATTTCATTTTTTTAAAACTATTTTATACAAAGCAGCAAATGACTGAAAAATCAATCTTTAATTAGTTTTAATTTATATATATTTGTCTGTTTAATCCAATCTAGTAACATAAGTTTTATATATAACTAAAACCGAAAGCTTAAATAACATAATTGTTACGTTTCTTATGACATAATCATTATTTAGAAATAATAAAGATTTGGGTTTTTGAATTATCTTACTTCTATGACCTGTAAAATAACTGTTTCATAACATCAAAAGTAAAAACTTCATTATTTTGACAAAATCTGCGCTAAATAATTCAGTGTGATTGAGATTGGATGATCGTGGAACTATTATCTATCAAGCTGTTTTGGTTCTCGAAAGATGTTGATGAATGTCTTCAAATTTCACATTCGTCTGCAAGTTAAACAAATTTTTCTTAAACTGTTTGCTGGAAAAGTACTTATTTGTGCATTCCAAATCTAATTAGTTCTTAGAAATTTTCCATTTAAACTTTATTTTAAACTTTTTTTGTTCAGAGAACAGTTCTGTAATTTGATGTTTTACAAATAAAAGAAATACATTTTCTACAACTTCGATAAAAAAATTTAAATTGTTTCTAATACCAAAAAATTTCTTTGGTTGTTTACAAAATTGCAATAAATATAAATGAGGGAAAACTTAATTGGTCATTTAAAGCTGTTTAAACAGTAGTACAAGTTTAACTTGTTAGATGCATTTCATTTGTAATCTTTCAACTTTATTTAAAAATAATGACCATGAAAATAGTAATTTAATTTAAACTAAATGAGGTAACCTAATCAAACAAGAGTCAACTAACTTCATTTAAAAGATGAAAACTTCCGAACAACAAGTAGCACTTTTGAAATTACCTCATAAACAACAGATTGTCTGACGAGATCTCTTAGTTATTAGATTAATGAGATTAGATATTTTTTGATTTAACTGAAAATCTTCGAATATATTTGTTGAATATAGATATTTAGCGGAAACCATCAAACTAGAGATTCTAAGAGGATTGTATAAAAACATCAAAACATTGTTATTGAAAATCGATCAAACCTGAACAATTTACAGCATCATATCAAACGTTTCGATTTTCTCATTTTGTAATAGACAACCTCATCAACCGATGTTTGTCTATCGAGTTCAAATATTTTCATCTTCCACCTAATAAGTAAAAAAGAAGTTTTAATTTCGACCAACACTAACAATTGTGTTTCTTTTGAAACTGACCATCAATATGCTTATTGTTTTTATTCTATTTTATCCCGAATCTCTAATATTGAGAGAGGAATTTCGATTCTTTTATTTTCATTCACTACCCCTTCGAAGTTCTGCTTTCATTTTATCTACTAATTTCAAAATGATGGATTCTGTGAAGAAAAACAATCATTAAAAGAAACCACTAGATAGCGCTATAATGAGAAGTTACCTGACAGATTGCGCAAGAAGTCATCTCTTAGAAAGTTCTTCAGTTTTACTTTTTATTTTCGTGAAAAAGTTGTTTTAAGCAAATTTGTTAAAGTTTTGTTAGTTTCTATGAAAAATAAAATTATAAAATGATTTGAACAAAGCAAGAGCAACTAATTTGTAAATAAGTTTCGAACTAACTTGAACTAACAAAAGCAATCAAAGAAATTTAGTTTACTTCATAAGTAGGAACATCTACAACAAGTGCAGATATCTCTATCAACTCTAATATTGTTGCTGAAGTGGCTTTCAAATCTGTCAACAATTTCATTAATATTTAATCTAGAAGTAAATAAGATTTGAAACAAGTAAATGATCACCTTAAAAATATTGTTCTTCGAAAGATTAGTTAAAAAATTAGATTCCAAATGTAAACGATCAGTTTTACTTCTATGGTTTCGTTCATCGTACAGAAATGTTTTTGTTTACTGAAAAAGCAATTCAATGAAGCAATAACATCTAATATTTGTTTAAATATTAAAAAATATAATAAAAAAATTAATAATAATAACAGTGAAACAACATCTGAAAACTTTAAAAGTGAATTTTGTGTCTAAAGAGCAAAACTGGAAGGACTTCAACAGTTATCAGTTTACTCTGGGATATATGAAGAGTGCTGCTCAATAAGGAATGAAGCGAAATTTTTTTAAACAAATTCTTCTATCCAAAACCCTGCTACATTGAAAAAGATTAAAATGACTTTTGTCATTAAAAATATTTAAAAGTTTCTTTATGATAATAGAAGCCATATTCAATTGAAAGAAACAATCCAGCAGTATCCAAACTTCTACAATATCTTCAATCGATATTAAAAGTAAACAAAGGTTCAATTGTACAAAAGAGGAGTATAAACTAGTGATTGAAGCAAACTATTCTACATTTTTAAGAACAACAGCATGAATAACGAAGCAAACAAACTGCAACTGGCTTAAAATGTTAGCTTTGAATATAATTAAAATTTTGATTCAGCAAGTTGTAGAACCATCGCAGAATTTATTAAACTAACGAATACTAACACAAATAGAGTTTCACAAAGTAGAATTAAAAGTACAAGTAAAAATCAATGAAATAAAAGAGAAGTTGATAGAAGGATAATAATATCACAACCAACATTAGCTAGTAAACCTGACACAAGCAGTAGGTCTGTTTTAACACAACGACCTTTGAACTCAGTGAATCAAATACATTTTCCGCACAACTTAATGACTTATTAGGATATCAGACCCAAATTTAAGATCATCATATCAAAAGAACTGTATCGAATGTCAATATTAATTAGAAATCTATGACAAATTTGATGAAAAACTGGAGTACATCTTGCGTGCAGAAGAAAGATTATCATTTAAATAAACATCACACGAGGAGTCATCCAAGGTGACTCGTTCTCTTCTGTATCTCATTAATTTCATTTTTAAACTATTGGATAGAATACCAGATAAGATTTACAATAAAATAAAATCATACTTGTTCTATATGGATGACTTGAAAACCTATGCTTTAAATAACCATCTATACAAACACTCGTACATTAACATCAACATTAGAATGACCTTTAGCATTGAAAATTGTACAAAATTTACTATTAGAAGAGGTGAACAAATATCAACACAAAAGATTTATCTCAGCGAAAAATATTTATAAATTAAAAAAAATACGTGAGTATACTCAAGTATCAGACAATTAAATTATTTAGCAATGCAGGATTTAACTTATAAATAGAAGGACTTGTTGTAGCGGTACAAAATTAAACGTTAAATACTAAAAACTTCTAACTAAGAATATCTAAGTTTTCTCAAGGTAGCAAAAATTTTTAAAAACTTTTTTTTTAACTTTAATTTTTAAAAATAGGTTTAAAACTAAACGGGAAACCAACGATTCTACAATAGGAAGATGTACAACAGATACTGAGAACTGTGATAGTAAGAACTTCAAAGAATTCAAAAAAAGAAATCTAAATACAAGTAACTAGAAATAGATATCAGAAAAATGTTAAAAGTAAACACGAAAATAATTGAAGGTGTGTTTGTTACTTTTGAAATAACATCGAAGGAGTTTGAGAAGTTTACTGAACAAAATATCAGGATCATTTCAAGGTGATGAAGTTCAAAAGATAGCTCTGTGAAGAACAGCAAACATACTACGGAAAGTTCTGATGCTAAATTGAATCTGAAATATTTGCTGCGTTTTTACTTGTTACTTACTTTTACTGTTTGTTATCAACTGCAAAACTATGTGTCTTCCTCCAAGCAAATCATCACTGCCATAAGGGATTGCCCAATTTTACATTTCTTCTTTTTGAATAGTTGTTAGTGATGCTCTCTTTTATTCATCTGTAACCGCGGCATTAATATAAGCATTATATTTACTAGTGGTGACTGGTAACCAGAAATTCTATTTTCAAAAAAAAACTTCTTAATAATTATAGTTCTTATTTTGTATTTTTAAAAAAGAAATCAATGAAACAACCAAAAAAATCATTATATTGTCAATTTTATCTTAAATAAGGAGATCTATACCAATTTCCAACATGAAGTATAAAGTACAAGAGTTACAACTCAGAATAAAAATGATGAAATGACGATATAGAACTTAAATAAGAATATAAAATTATTTAAAAAATGTATAACTCACTCGTGGTAATCTTTGAAAGTCATCCACCTATATATTTAATTTAAAAGGTACTTGCTGGATTCGTTTTATTTCTAAAGAAAAGAATATTAGAAGATAAGTTAAATGTCCCAAATGAGTTGAAATTTCAATTTTTTATAATTAGAAACAATCCATCTTTAAAATAGAAAAGAAATAATCTTTTAAATCCAATTTAAAAGATATAAAAGCACTTGAAATTATTTTCATGATGTTTTTAAATGGATTCATTTTGATATATAATAACTTAGTTCTTACAGAAAATTTTGAAACAATTTAAATTAATGTTTATTTTTCCATGACTTTTAGATTCAATATTAATTTTAATCCAAATGAATAATCAAAACTTTGTTTAAAGAAAGTAATAACAAATATGCAATTTAGTTTTGATTTAGAGTTAAGTAATATAAAATATAATTGTTCTTTAACAAAATCTTAAAAATAAAAAAATTAATAAAATATTGAATTAAATCTAACAAAAAAATATTTTAAAAATACACTTAAATAAAAAGCATTATGTATACTTTTAAAATAGATTTAGAGGTAGGTTTTCAAAATATATAATTTACAAAAAATAAAGTTCAAAAATCACTCTAAAATTGAAATGAAAAATTAAATCATGAAACTAATTATTTTTTAAATCCAAATAATTATAGACCTTAAAGATTAATAAAAACTTATTGTTTACTTTTGTATATGTTTATAATTCAGACAAATTATAAAAAGTTTTAGCAAAACTTCTCCTACATAAAATTAACTAAATCAATCAATTTATATCTCAAAGTTTTGAAAAGGTTTTAACTTCAAAAAAATTAAAAAAAGGTAATACTTACAACTTTAAGCTTTTATAACAACCATGAAAATAATAAAACACCTAAAACAATTAATTTATAAGATTTAAAAGATAAATAATAAATTTTTTAAGATATAAAAATGGTTTGAAACTAAACAACAAATACCTACAAAGTTGATATGAAAAATCACTTTAAAACTACAATTCATGAGATTGTTTATTCAAAACTTTTATGCTCGACATTTATAAGTTACTGCTAAAAAACATTTACAAATTTTCATTCTTATAAAACTATAATTTACCAAGCAGCTAAGAAGTACAAATCAATCTCTAATTAATTTTAATTTATAAATATTTTTCAGTTTCAATAAATTTAGTAACATAAGTCTGAGTTAAAAAAAACTGAATGATTTAATAAGACCATCTGTAGGTTTGCTATTAAACTAGGAATAATAAATAATTGGGTTAGTCAATTATCTTACTACTATGACCTGTAAAATTGCTCTTTCATAGCATCAAACTAAAAACTTTATTATTTTGACAAAATATGCGCAAAATAATCCGAACATATTATTAACAATGAATTATTATCAACCAAAATATTTAATTGTTTCTCACTTAAGAATATCAAAGAAAGCCCCCATTACCGAAATCAGAATTTTTTTTAGGTGGTCTACTTAACTTCCCACTTATCAATAATTAGCAACAATAATCGGATTAGACTTATTTTTTAAAAGAAAGATGTGGCTTAATATCAAAGCTACAAATTTTTATTTGAAAAATTTAAGCTTTATGCTCGTGGTGGTTTAGAGTTAGTTTTTTTTTCAATAGCAAAGTATTCACATCATTATTATGAAGGTATCCTAGTTGATTAGCTAATGTTGTGTTTATAGTTGCAAGCTTTTTATCAGTGGCATAGTAGGCTGATGACTTTTAATATAGCGCCTCTACTGGTTACTATGGTTTGGTTGTCACGCTTCGTTTCTTACAAATGTTTTCTGTGTCACGTGCTTATAAAATGTTTATAAAAACGGTTTCGCATGAGTAGAAAGAACGTGTGGCTGATAGCAAAAAGGAATTTGAAAGGTTTTTTTGCAATTATAGCAGCGCTGTCAGACTGATGAAATAGTAGGTCTCCATGACATTAACAATTAAGTAACTTATAATTCAAAAGTCTAAAGAAGATATTTTAATCTACAATATGCTAGAAGAGAAAGATTTGTTTCATCACTATGGAGGGAGCTATGACGGTGCTACTGATTGTTGATTTATGTTTTTAAAAGATAACTTCTTGTTTTTGTATTTACAAATACCAAGTTTGAAAAAAGCAAAATAGCAAATCTTGTTCGATTTCTAACTATCGATTTGTAGCATTTAATTGTATTAGTATAAATAAAACTATTAATATTAATATAATTATTTGTGTGAAGATTGTACTTCAATAAAAACTGAAAAAAGGTATATCAAAGAGAAAAGTAGACTTAAAGTAGAAAGAGAAATGGGTCCAATCTTATTGATTAGGCTGTGACACTTGTTTAGATGTACTAATAGGGATATAGAATATAAAAGACCCCTGTTGAAGCATCACAATGCAGAGAACTAACTGAGGAAATTTCAGAATCTAGCAAGCTAGATAGAACTATAGGGAATTATCATAAATCTGCAAGAATACTAGACAACCATACAGTGCACACAGCTTCTAACCTCATACCGTCCACCATCTCAAGCCTCCTAGCAACTGGATTACAAGCGCACATCAAAAGGAAATTTTTGAATTAGTATTCAAACTTGAATTTACTAAACAAAGATATCACTTTAACAAACAAAAATCACAAATTTCTGAAAGAAAAATCCCAGTCACGTACCTTTCAATAAATATCAGCTATAACCATGCCTTAGTATAGAGTTATCCAAGTTGATCATGTGATTAGCTAATTCTGTTTATATATTTCAAGGGTTTCATTACTTATACGGTTGAATGATTATTAACAATATATCGCCTCTAATGGTTACTACTATTTTGGTTGTTATGCATCGATAATCACACACTTTTGATATTTCATGTGGTTAAAATTAGCTAATTAAAACAGTTTGGCGTGACTAGAGATGAAGTATTTCTGATGTCAACGAGAACTTGCAAAGATTCTACCCAATGTACAGCAAATACTCCTGTCGATGTGACAATCTTGATCTGTCCGAAGATTGCAACTTAATTAAAAATCGTGAAAGTTATTGTTGATATATGTCAAATAATTAAATGGATGTGAATCACTATTCTTATGAAAAAGTGCCCATTAAAAATTAAATCAAGACTTTCAAATATTTTACTGCATTAGAAGCAGCGTTTTCTGGTCGATGAGTAGGTTGGCGCCGATGACATCAGCAGTTACATCAATTGATTAGGAATTTGCTTTCTACAGAAAAGAATAAATTCGAAATTGTAAACTTTCTGTTAAGTGAGCTTTGACAACATAAAAGATTACATTCAAATCAATGAAAGGCATCTTAGCAAATTGAACGAGATTAAATAGTTGCTCGAAGAAGAACTATTTTATACAATCAAATAAGTTTAAATCATCATCATCATCATCATCATCAACCACATCCACAGTTTTGTGATTTAAATATTTTCTCATTGCAAAAGCTTTCTGCTCTCTTTACTACCAGCACGTCTAATACCCAACAAAATTACAAGTTTAGTATTAAAGTTTTTTCAAACTATCTTGTTACTCTCCTTTATTTCCAAAAGAAGTCTTTTTCAAAAACAGCTCTAACCCTTATGATGAAATATTAGTTAAAATAATATTGAAATTTCTATTTTTTTAAGTTTTGAGTGGTTACCAACTATTGTAATAAGGCTTTTGTAAACTCTAAAAATTTTGTAACATTAAGAGAATTTAAATAAAATCTGTTTTACTGAAAGTAGTTCATTTTAAAACTGTTACACTCACAGAACTACTGGGATAAAGTATAATAAATATGAGGTCAGTGATTTAACTCTAAAATTATTTGTAAATTTTTTGTAAGTTTTTTATGTTTAATTTTTTATTAATATTATTTATAACTTTAAACAAATATATCATTTTTTTTAAGCATAGTTTCTAACACAGCTTGATCATTAAACATTTATATATATCTTACTGATATTATATCATATAATCTTGAGATTTTGAAAGAATTATAAATATTTATAAACTAAGAGATAAGAAAACTTATAAACATTTGATAAGTTATTTTATATAAGTAGAGTTTTAAAACTATAAATGATTTGATTTTTTATTTAGTCAAATCTAATTAATAGTAAGAACAGTATATTTCCATTTTGAATTAGAAATAGTCAAAATAGTTTACATTAAGAATGAAAACAATTTTTTAATTTATTTCTATTGTAATTTCAAGTCATAAACAAAAGTATGTTTATATTGAAGTTTTAGAATAATAAGTTCATAAACTTAAGCTAACCTTTATCTTTGATTATCTATGTTTATATTAGCTTTTATATCTAGACTAAACATTTTGAATAAGTTTTTGTTAGGTTTGACTTTTTTCTTTAATTATAATATACATAGTTTGAAAGATAGCTTACATGGTTAACAGGAGTTATTACTTATAGTATAGTTGAAGTGGTTATATTGTTGAAGAAATTTGTTTATATGAAGTTTAGTTACAATTCAACTATACTTTTTTTTAGTGAAAACTTTATTCAGTTTTAAAATAAAACTTTGTTCTAATTAACAGTAAATTAATAAGATGAGAGCACTAAATGCTATTAATGATTCTATAATTGTTTCAAATAATTAAATAAAGTTAAATTGTAAACAAATATATTAGATGTAGTTTCAAGAGTGTTTTAAAGTATTTTCTATGCTTTTATGTCAAAGTAACTTATTTTGGATAATTCTAACATTTCAAATAACTTACTTGTTCTGAAGCAATCATGTGAAGATGTGTTTGTTTGATTTATTCAGTTACAAGATAGATAAACAACTTTGTCGAGTTTTTGAAAATAAATGCTGGTACTAAGTCAAAGAACATTTTTCAAGTATTTTTAATTGTTACTTTTATATACTTTAATTTGCTAAAACAGAAAAGTAATATTAGTCAACTAAAACTAACAAAATTAATTTTAGGAAAACTTTTTAAAAATTGACTGTTAAGTTTTAAAAAACTGAAATATTTAAAATGACAGAAGATTTACAAATGTCAATCATCGGACAACGCGACAGTTGTGAAGTAAGTACCAAACATATTTTGAATTTCTAGAAATTTCCAGACTTTACAATTGCCTTAAATTATGGTTAATTTTTTCAATAATTACTTTTCAGTATTCTCAAGACATAACAGTAAGTGTAATGGTTGTTCCAAACATTAAAAAAAAGTGGGATAACAAGGTCCAATACATGTTGGCCCAAATAGGGTTTGCTGTAAGTCCATCAATTATATATTTTCTAATAAAAAATGTTTTAATTTATATTGTTGTCAAGTGCAAGAAAGATGTTAGTAAATTTTTCAAACCTCTGTAGGTTGGGCTCGGAAATGTTTGGAGATTTCCTTACCTCTGTTCCAAGCATGGTGGAGGAGCGTTTCTCGTTCCTTATGTAACCATGGTAATGCTTCTAGGACTACCTCTCTTCTATTTGGAGCTTGCTATTGGACAAGGAATTGGTTTGGGCAGCTTAGGAACTTGGAAACAAATTGATTCTCGTTTATATGGGATCGGTTTATCATCTATCATGGTAAAAACTCGATAAATTTCGAAAGTGATATTTTTAACAGTTTCTCTTTTCTAGGTTTGTTTTTGTATATCTTGGTACTACAATGTATTAATAGCATGGGCCTTACACTACTTTAGTCGTTCATTTTTGTTAAACGGAGGGGGTCAATGGATGACGTGTCCAATAATCAACTTTACAACTGGTGAAAGTGAGTTTTTGTTTATTGATGAATTTCCATTATTTAGTTCCAATTTAGTTCCACAGGAATGTGCTGAGAAAGGTTCAGCTGAATATTACTTTTCCAGAACAACGTTAGATGTTTCTGAAAGCATCAATAATTTTGATCATCCTGTTTGGCCAATATTTGCTACGCTTGTAGCTGCTTGGATTATTGTTTTCATTTGCATCAGGAAAGGAATTACCAGCTCGAAAAATGTTTGAAAGTTTAAACAAAACTTGAGTTTAGATTTATTTGTAAATTTCATTTAGGTTGTCTATGTCAGTGCTGTTCTTCCATATATCATCTTAATCACATTTTTGATCTTTTCTTTTACTCTTAAAGGAGCAAAAGAAGGAGTGATATACTTATTTTATCCTCAGGTTCGTAAACAGTTCTTCAAAGAAAATCAATTTAACCCGATTGAAAAATTACTAATTTGCAGTTTTCACGAGTTTTGGATATTAATATGTGGAAAGATGCAGCCACTCAGATTTTCTTCTCATTAGGACTTGGATACGGAGGAGCTTTAGCATTTTCGTCTTATAATAAAAGATGTAACAATTGCTTAAAGGATGCTATCATTGTGACTGTTGTCAACTGTGGTACTAGTATCTTAGCATCTGTAGTTGTATTTGCAATCAGTGGATTCCGTGCTTATAATCGAGCAGAAGATTGTGTTTCAATGTCAGTTAGATCAAAATGTTAACAACTTTTAATAAATTTTCAATTACAGGAGTTTAAACAAGACTAATGAGTTTATCAGCCTCCACCCTGAAGTTTACGATAAAAATCTCTCAAGTTTGGATTATTCTAAGGCGTTTGTAGAGATTAACTTGACAGCGTACGAGTTGTATAATCAAACCACATCCAACTTCAAGGTGAGATTACTTAGTTTAGATATTTGATACTTTTCCAGGTTTTATCACTTTTAAATATATTTTTCAACAGTCTTGGGTCGATCTTTCATTAACTTCATGTACAATTGAAAATGAGCTTCAAACAGTGAGTTATCTATACAACAACTTAGTAAATGTCTAACTTGAAGTGTTTGTGACAGGCCTATAGTGGGCCAGGATTGGCTTTTATCGTGTTTGCTGAAGCAGTGAAAAATCTTCCTTTCCCTACTATATGGGGAATTGCTTTCTTTGCTATGCTCATCAATCTTGGTATTGGATCTATGATAGGAACTATGGAAGGAATCATCACACCTTTGACTAACCTCTTTCCTCGATTGAATGTTTTGTTGGTCACATGTAAATATCTAATTTTGTTAAATAATCAAAAGCTTTCCACTCTTAAATCTTTTAGCTTCAATATGTTTATTCAATTTCACTTTTGGAACCCTGTTTGTTTGGAGAAATGGATCTTATATGATAACAATCATGGATGATTATGTTGTCCCAATTCCACTTTTACTAGTGGCCTTTGCGGAAGTTATTGGAGTATGTTATTTCTATGGTTATGAAAGGTACAAATTAAAGATAAAATAGTTACAAATGACCAAAATAAAACTTTTTTTAGATTTTCAGATGATATCCAAGATATGTTAGGATCAAGACCAATCATTTATTGGAAGTTATCGTGGAAATTAATCACACCATTATTGACTTTAGTTTTATTGATGTCTTCCCTGATAAGGCTAATGGCAGCACCTATGGTATACAATGTAACAACTGTTTCAGGATTAGAAAAAAGTAAACCACCAAATATTTTTTTAGATATTATAAATAAAAACTTTTGTTTAGAACTTTCTTATCCAGTTTGGTCGATGGTATTAGTAGCTAGTTTACTTCTGATGTCAATGGCTTTAATTCCCGCTGTTTTCATCATTGAAACAGTTAGAAAAGGTATAAAAATAATTCCTATTTAAAATATTTTCTAAATAAATATATTTACAGGGAAAAGAAGAAGAAAAAGTCAAGCAAACTAAGGGAATAAACTAAGAGGAAAATGAAGCAAACTAATATCCCAAAAGAAATTTTTCAGATGTTCTTAATCTCAGATTTATAATTCTTCAAAGTAAAAAATTAAGCATGCCGTTAATGTTCGATTTATTTTAATTTTAGTAAATTGCTTTTTTCCTGCCTAAAGTTTATACCATCAAAGAAATGGGTTTGATGTCTATTTCTTCAAAAAGTGTGTTATGCTTCTGTAAACATGAAATAATTTTCAAATTATTTATACAAAATTTAAACTAATTTCATTTAATGCTCTTTTGAATACTTCAACTATGTAAATACTTCTCTGAAAAATTGTTAAAAGTACGAAAGCTACAATTTTTTTGGAAACAGTTTTGTTACTTTTTTTTACTATTTTCTGTATAACTGTTTGCTTTATGTCTATTTGCCCAAAAATATATTTTACTTCTGTAAATACAACTTTGAGTTTCTTTTTATTTGTTTTGTTGAAAATTAGTCGTTTTGATCAGCAACTACATGTTTAAAGTCGACAACGTTTTAAAATTAAACAAAAATCTTTAAATTAAATTTTATCCTAAATTTCTGTATTTAATAATAAAAACTGCTTTTCAAGAAAGAGAAAATACATTTATGTCAAATTCATACAAATTTTAAAAAAATGATCTGTATTAAATACTAAAGAAGTTAATTAAAAGTTAAACATTGTTATAATTTAAAACTAAGAATGTAATTCAATAAAAGTGTTAAATTACAAAAGCTTGAAAATTAAAAAAGTTATTTTAATTAATTATCTAAAAATTTGGAAAAAGAAATGGGTCCAATACTATCGGTTAGGCTGTGACACTTATTTAGAGAAATGATCGGATGACTTTGTTAATATTCTGCTCAAAGTACTACAATAGAGAAAATTGCCTAAAGAAATCAGGTAGAACATTGAACCAATTAGAATCAGAAAGAAGTTCGAACATCTGATCATAACACAGTGTACACAGCTCCTAACCTCATACCGTCCACCATCTCAAGCCTCCTAGTAGCTGGATTACAAGCGCACGCCACAACGCCCGGCGAAAATACGTTTTCGAAATAATATTTATACCTTTTTTCTTATAGTAATATTTCTCCTTAAACATCAATTTCCTAATTTCATTGCTTATTTAATAATTACATAAAAAAAAATTTGTTTTGTTCTTACTTATTTAATACAAAGAAAACTCTTAACTAAATTGCTGTTTTAGGTTATCGCACAATTAGTACTTGGAAGCAGCTGTCATCAGTCATTGTCATCTTAAGATCACTCGCGTTGTTTAAGTAAAATTTGAACTCATCTAATATTGCCCACATTACCATTTATAAATTGTGATTTGTTTTCGTTTTGATAATATTAACTCTATAGGTATTATTTGTGAAAATGTATGTTAACGAGAGCTACTCTCTTCAGGCATTGTGCCTCGCGTTTATTGTAATAAATAAATAAATAAATAGACAAATGAATAATAGAAATCTAGCAATTTTCGCTAAAGACTAAAAATAATTTTAGTTTAGTTTAATTTTAAAAACATTACCAGAAAACGATGGAATTATTTTTGTGAAATTTATAATATTTTAAATTTATTTTTGTAATTTTGAATTTAAGTTGAACATGAAACGTCAAAGAGAAACAAAACTTGTTTCTATATTTGTATTTAGTTTGCAATTTTAAATGTGATTAAGCTACATGCATTTAGTATAGTCAAATTTAAATATATCAGTTGACCAACTACAATTTTTGATCACAAATTACAGTTAAATAATGATAAAGTTGAATTCCTATATTTAATCAAAGCTGATATTTTGGTTTACATTTTTTGATCACTTAATTCTACATTGGCTTCACTTTCAAAGCCATTAGTAGTCATCTAACATTCTTAACGTATTATTGTAGTATTTGTTTTACTTATTCACTTTTACTGTATTGTTAAAGCAAATTGTACACATTTCATAATCAAGCTTTTTCTGGCTTATACTTTTAACTTTTAAAATTAAGTTTTGTTGATTTGTACTTATGAGCTAAAGATACAAATTAAACTGAATTGAAATATAACTACAGAACTCATTAACCGCAGTTTTATTATTACATTTAGATTTACTAAAAACTCACAAAAGATTAAACGATTTACACAAGGTATACACAAAGTATATACTAAATGAAATTAATTAAATGAGCTTCTTTTACTTTAGCTTTGATTACATAAAGATCTGTTGATAAAATCATTTCTTTCACTGACAAATAGTACAGATTTTCTAATATAGAGTAAACACTAAATTTTATTCAATTATAAGTTTTATTTAAATAATTTTCTCATTCATCTGATTACATCTGATTATACGATTGTATACAACGAGAAATTTATACAAAAATTCATTTCAACATCAATTAATAAAATATTCAACATATACCAAACATAAAACCTCATTTGCTATTCTAATGCATTTGAATTTTTTTTATCAAGCTTTAGTTATTACAGCTTGTCAAAAAAATTGTTTTTGTCCCAATTTGTCTGTCAGGACAATTTCAGTAGTAGCGTATCAAGGTAAAATGTAAGACGTAAAGAAAAAAGAAGTATATGCAAATGAAAGGTCAAAAGTTAAATTGACAAAATGAATATTATAAAGATGAAACCATCGATTTTGGCAGGCACGTTTGTGAATGAATTAGCTATTGCAACAAACACACATCTGGCTGCAATTTGATTGAGATTTAAAGATCGTGGAACTATTATCTATCAGAATTGATTTGTTTTGGTTCACGAAAGATGTTGATGAATGTCTTCAAACTTCACGTTCATCTGCAAATTAAAAAACTGTTTGTTAAACTGTTTGTAAACAAATTTTTGTTTTTGTATTCAAAATTTGATAAGTATTTATAATTATTTTGATGTTTTGTAAATAAATAAAAAAATTTTCTTCAGTCTAAAGATAAAAGTTGAAATTATTTAAAAATTGAAAAACAATTTGCGGATTTTGTGTTTTTAAAACTGAAATAAGTGAAAACAGGAAAAACTGTATTGGTCATTTAAAGCTGTTTTCTCATTTGATAAAAGCAATATTAGAAAACAAACGAAAATTCGATAAAAAAACGCTTATTATTGGATCACAAATTTTTACAATTATTAAAAAAATCATTTTATAAAAGTTTCTTGGAGTCTTAAATCAAAAAGCTTTTATTTATTTCAAGTTGAATTATTTATATTTACTTCTAACAAAAAAACTTTTCAACAAAGTAGCAACATGAAATTAGTGACTTTGAAGTCAAAGTATTTAGCATCCAAATGCAATTCTTCGTTGATATTAGATGTTTGCTGGAGTCTTTCAAGATAAGATTATAAGAGGACTGCATCAAAACAACAAATATTTTAATGAAAATCAATGAAACCTGAATAAACTACAGCAACTGAAAAAGTTTAGATTTTCTCCTGTTACATTCAGACATACTTATTAGCTGGCATTTGTCTAAATAGTCCAAATATCTTCATCATCTACCTGAAAAGTACAATCAAGTCTTAACCAACAACTCGATTTATCTTTAATTTACAAATTACCTGATAATTACCAGATTTTTTAGAAAGATCTCTTTGTTGAAATCTTTAGATTTAACCATAATCTTTAAGTTTGCTTTAAATCTTAGAAAAATATTCGTAGATATCAGAATTCTACTGGAATCTATAAATACAGAGAAAACCAACAAATAATGTAAATGATTTAAATTCGAACTAACCTGAACAAACAACAGCAACTGAAAAAACGTCTGATTTTATCATTTTGTATTTAGATACTCTCATCAGCCGAGATTTGTCAATCAAGTTCAGATCATCTCTTATTAATTACAAAAGCTTTATAGTTAACCAACAAATCCAGTAATTTTCAATTTACAAGTTTTGTTTTAAGATAATCAGTTGTGAAACTCAAAATTTTTATCAAAGTTTAAACATGTAGCTGATGAGATTAGTTGTCAAAAATGAGATTTAGTTTTTGCTAAGAGTTGTTTATTATTTGAAACTGACCAGCAAAGTTCGAACATTAGGAGAAAAATTTGGTTTCTTTGATTCTCTATTCAAAATCTCATCGAATTAAGGGTAAGTAGTTGTACTCTCATGTGACCTACAAAACTCAAAATGTAGGATTCTGTGAAGAAAATCAATCATTAAAATAAATCACAAGATAGTTCTGTAGTAACAACTTACCTGACAGATTTTGCAAGACATGTTTCTAAATCTCATCAACTGTGCTCCACTTTGTAAACAAAGATTTGTAAATATCAGATGTTTGCTTGATTATAAAAACAAAAAGTTAAAAACGGAAAATTCAACAAGTTCAGATATCTTCATCAACTCCAGTATTGTATAAAAAGTAGCTTCCAAATCTCTCAGAAATTTCATTGATTTTCAATTTAATGGTAAAAAAAGATCAAAATAAGTTGATCATCTCTAAAAGATTAGTTATCAGTTATAATTTATAGTTGTATTTTCATGAAAAATATTTTCTGTTTAAGAAACAACTCAAAGAAGTTATTTAAATTTGACAAAAAAGTTGAGGAGAAATATTCTCAGATGTAGAAAACGATTTTATTGATTTTGAAAATCAAATCTTCATCTGATTAAAGGATGATGTTAACAACAAAGACTAATAACCCTAAATTAAGAACTCACTTTGGGAATCATCCAAAGAAAACTTTCCTTCAAGAAATTTTTATCAAATGCGTTCTATCAAACAAAATATTCAAGATTTACTTTTATATAAACTAGTTATTTGTAGAAGTCATAACTGCAAAACTGAATTTATATTTTATCTGCATCTTTTAAACCAGTCTATCAAATTATTAAGAAATCAAGATCTCTTCTAGAGTTCAATCAAAACACATATTTGTAAAAAAATAATGAAATTAAAAAAATTGCTTTAGAAACTAAAACTTAAATTAATTACTATTATATAAAAGTTTATTTTTATAGAAAGTTAATGAAACAGCTTTAATTATTATTTATTATCCTTATATTTAAAATAAAAAAATGTTTGTTTCAATTAAATAGTTCAATTAACTAAACTGAAAAGTTAAATTATTCTT
>JAQGEQ010000016.1:0-146569 GCA_034620365.1 Pegea sp. RAD2-039 | reverse complement strand
TCAACTACTTCATTAACTACATCATCAGCTACTTCATGAACTAATTCATCAACTAATTCATCAACTACATCATCAACTACTTCATCAACTACTTCATTAACTACTTCATTAACTACTTCATCAACTACTTCATCAACTAATTCATCAACTACATCATCAACTACTTCATCAACTACTTCATTAACTACTTCATTAACTACTTCATCAACTACATCATCATCTACTTCATCAACTACATCATCAACTACTTCATCAACTACTTCATCAACTACTTCATAAACTACTTCATCAACTACATCATCAACTACATCATCAACTACTTCATCAACTAGTTCATCAACTACTTCATCAACTACTTCATCAACTACTTCATCAACTACATCATCAACTAGTTCATCAACTACTTCATCAACTACATCATCAACTACATCATCATCTACATTATCAACTACTTCATCAACTACTTCATCAACTAATTCATCAACTACATCATCAACTATATCATCAACTATTTCATCAACTACATCATCAACTACATCATCAACTACTTCATCAACTAATTCATCAACTACTTCATCAACTACATCATCAACTACATCATCAACTACGTCATCAACTACGTTATCAACTACGTCATCAACTACGTCATCAATTGCATTTTAGCTACATCATTTTATTAGGTTATAAAATATTGGCGTGATGACATCAAGTTCAAGAAAACGAATTTTAAATAAGTTCATGTGATTGATGTCATCGAATTAACCAAAGATGTAGATGCCATTTTGTAGTGACGTCATCACACGAAATTCTTTGTAGCCCGAGAACGGATGCTATCGATTTGAACCGTTTCATACATACTGAAAATATTAAAATATTGCGTCATTTGATCACGTGGTTACTTAGAATTTACTTTTCAGGTTTTAAAGATTTGTCATTTGCTGACAGAGCTTGAAGCCGAAGAGAAAAATCGTCATTCGATCCGTTATTGTTTCTAAAAAATATCGAAAAAAATAAATATTTTTGTTGAAAAAGATTTTATGATTACTTTTCCACTTTCTTGCTCATAATTCCTCCTCTATGCTTCCATCTTCGGATACAAAGAAGCACGAATTCAAGAGCAGTGCAAAGAAGACATACAAATGTCAAAATATGAACACTTCTCAACAACAAAGTCTTCTCCTATAAACAAATCACGTGAAGACTTGATGACGTCATGAACGCTTACTTACAGTAGCACGTGGAACAGAACAAGTAATTGTACTTTGTCTTGTTAGATCATTTAAAGTACCAGTATGTTTATGACAAGCTTCATCAACAGCTTCATCTAACATTCCATCACATTTAAATATTCCTGGAACCTCCATCCATAACCAGTTTCCAAAATTACTCACTCTTTCGCCATCCTGTGATGGAATTTTACATCTTTAGAACAGAGAACAAACTATCTTTTTTAGAATTAAAAATTTGGATGTTTTTGAAGTTGAAATAAAACTGAAAGAGCCACCAAGTGACACTTCAGCACCTTTACTCGCCATTCGAAATTTACTTACCTCAAAGTTGTACATGTTGACAGAGATGAAAACAAAGCCCAACTCAATTGCAAACCGGCAAACCAAATTAATAAGATATCCAATCATCAACTTTTTCGTGTAAGGAACCTGAGAGATATTGATGACGTCACTATTTATCGAGATATTGATGACGTCATTACTGATTTAACGTTGTCTCCGCGATAAACAGTTCGAGTTTTCCATTTTCCAACCGCGTTTCGTCGCTCTTTGAATTTAGCCAACAATTTCATCTGCTTCTCACTCAAATTATTCACTTCGATGCTTCCATTTTCCAAAGACTTTATCAATGATTCTGTGTTCTCAATCTTGCGGATGTCCTTACCAACTTTATTTGCATACAGATGAAAAAGCACTGTTGGAATCGCCACTGCTACCAACTGCAAATGATGACGTCATCAGATGATGTCATGAGATGGTATTTATCTACTTGTAAGGACCAATATCTTGTATGTGATAGACGAATGAATTGATTAAAACAAGCCATTTCGCAAGCGTTATGTTCCTTTTCCTGACAGGTAAACATACCATCTTCGTCAGAATACACTGTAGAAGATTAGAAGAAGATTAGAAGAAGATTAGAAGAAGATTAGAAGAAGATTAGAAGAAGATTAGAAGAAGATTAGAAGAAGATTAGAAGAAGATTAGAAGAAGATTAGAAGAAGATTAGAAGAAGATTAGAAGAAGATTAGAAGAAGATTAGAAGAAGATTAGAAGAAGATTAGAAGAAGATTAGAAGAAGATTAGAAGAAGATTAGAAGAAGATTAGAAGAAGATTAGAAGAAGATTAGAAGAAGATTAGAAGAAGATTAGAAGAAGATTAGAAGAAGATTAGAAGAAGATTAGAAGAAGATTAGAAGAAGATTAGAAGAAGATTAGAAGAAGATTAGAAGAAGATTAGAAGAAGATTAGAAGAAGATTAGAAGAAGATTAGAAGAAGATTAGAAGAAGATTAGAAGAAGATTAGAAGAAGATTAGAAGAAGATTAGAAGAAGATTAGAAGAAGATTAGAAGAAGATTAGAAGAAGATTAGAAGAAGATTAGAAGAAGATTAGAAGAAGATTAGAAGAAGATTAGAAGAAGATTAGAAGAAGATTAGAAGAAGATTAGAAGAAGATTAGAAGAAGATTAGAAGAAGATTAGAAGAAGATTAGAAGAAGATTAGAAGAAGATTAGAAGAAGATTAGAAGAAGATTAGAAGAAGATTAGAAGAAGATTAGAAGAAGATTAGAAGTACCTGACCCAAATCCAGTGATGACATACAGTCGGTATCCAAAAGTTAGGACATACCAAACAATTCCAAACGCAGTAGTATGATCCAATACCTGAAACAAATACATCATCATCATATTTTTAATGAGGTCATAATCTTTGTTGCAAATGACGTCATCTACTTACTTGTTCAGTAAATTCACTTAAAAGACCAAAAATCATTTTTATTTTTTCAGACTCTTAATAAGCTAAAAGGTAAAAGTGACGTCATTAAATTCGCTAGAAGTGACGTCACACTTTCTTGACAGTTAAATCAAAAGTTTTTTGCATTTTTAATTAAAAAAGAAATGTCAAAAAAATAAAGACATTTCAGAATTTCGAAAAGTAAAAGATTGCAAGAAATTACTAAAAATTAATTTCAAAATTCATAATAATTTACTGATTAATTTTGAAAAACTTAATCAAACAAAAATTATAAAAAAAATATCAGAAAAAAACTCAAATTTAAAATTTAAAAGGTCACAAAATGAAACTACTTTAACCAAATTCAAAATAAGAAAACATCATAAAAAATACTTGAACAAAATTTATTTCGTAAAATAAAAATAGAAGTCATAAGAAATTTATTAAAAACAAACAAAAGATATTTATGAAATGGTGATAAGCTAGAAGCTAGCTTTGGAAAGCTTAAAAATAAAATGAAAGTTCATTTTTTTTGGAAAAAATGAGTTAATTTACAAGCCAATCAGAAAACAGAAACTTGTTATGCTTCAAAAAATTTAGCCTCAAAGTAATTAAAACTCAAGAAAAAGATTAATAATCTGGACATTCAGGAAATTGTAGAATAAAACCTTTAAAAATCTTCTCTTAAAACTAATCCTTAGTTGGTTTCCACTCAAAAAAGTCTGAAAAAGTCTTTAAAAAAACTTTAAAAAAAATGTTGGTTTTCAACTCTACTGAACAAGCTAAAAGGTTAAAACTAAAATTTAAATGAAATAAAATAATTCTGTTCCAAAGTTTTGAAAACTGTTATTGAAAAACAAAATTTGAAACTTATTTAATAACACTGTTTGAAAATTTGAGGTTTGAAAACAATAACCAAATAAGTAATTGAATTTAAAACTAATAGTAAATGATCTAACATTTAATTTTCTAAGTTATGTAAGAGATAAACTTTAAATCAGTAAGTTTTGTAACAAATATTTAAAATTTTCTTTGAAATTATACAATTTTGAAACCTAATAAAGTTGTATTTTTAGTTTTAAAAACATTTATGAAAATAAATAGAAACTGTTTATCAATATGTTTAATTTACTGCATAGTCTTTAAGTTAAAACAAAATTTTAAATAAAAGAAAAGAATTTGAAATAAAAGTCTTAAAATTTTTGTCTGAAAAATTTGTTCTCAAGATTTATTCTTATAATTGCAAAAAATTAAAAAAAAACTCAGAAAGCTTAAAGTTTATAAAACAAAAGAGATTGTTTTTCAAAACGAATAAACAAATGAAATAAGTTTTAAAGGTTATTTGTGAAATCACAAAATAATCTTAAACTTTTCAATTTGTTAGTCTTTAATTACAAATTAACTCTACTAGTGAAATAAGTAAATAGATTTTTCAAATTAAACTTTTTCTTTAAGCAGAAAAATAAAAAGATCACAAGCGAATAAGATCAACTTTAAAATGTTGAAGACTCACTTGCTTCTAGCAACTTACTTGTTTGGATGTTGTAGTATTTTCTGTCTAAACAAAAACTATTCTTTAACTTGTGACTAGCTTTATAACAATTCATATTTTCTAAACAAATTAAATAAGTTTTATAACTTTTTAAACTTATTTATTTAGAAAAAACAAAACACAAAATATTTTCTTACCAAGTTATCAAACTCAGCAAATCATTTGCAAAACGACTTGTTAAAGGTGGTTTAAAATAATTTTTTTAATGTTAAGTCGTAAAAACTTTATTCTGTTGAAATGTTTTATCCAAATTTAAGTAAAACTTTATTGTATCAATCCAATTTTTTACAGCTTTTTCAAAAACTATGTTTTCTTTTCTAAATTGTTCTGTTCCAAATATCTAGATATACAAATGTGATTTTGAAAGACGAAGTTACTCCACTCAGTATTTCTGAAATTAACTTAATTTGTTGGGTAATATTACAATAAAAAAATTGTATCTTTAAACCTGTTTTTTTTCAGGAATTATGTTTGGTATCTTCAAAATATCTTTCAGTTTTTATAAAGTTTCAAATAATAATAATTATAATAAAATCCATAGAATTATGAAGATTTTATTTTTGGTATTATAAAAAAGTTCCTTGTTTCTATAATTTGATAGTTTTATCCATGAAAATAAACCGAAGACATTAATAATATAAACATTATTATTCTATAAAATAAGAACTAAAAACAAAACTTAAACAAAAACAATACATTTTAATACACTGAAATTAAAAACATTGAACTTTAAAATTGTTTTTATTTCCAAACAACTCAATCAAAAGCTTTGGTTTGAATACTTGAGATAATAAAAATAAAAAACATTTTTAAAAATTTAAAATTAAAACCTAAGAAAGCTGATTTTAAAAATATTAGAAATTAACTGAATATTATAAAATACAGATTTATTTTTGGTTCAAAAGAGTTGGAAAAGCCAATACTTTGATAATAAAGTATTAAAACTCAATAATTTAAATAACTAATCTTAATTTAAACTAATTATCAGCTAATTATTTTGATTTAAAGATAAAAAGTTTGGAAAAAAGAGTTCAGATCACAAATTTCAAATTTTAATTCATATTTTGCAACTTATTTCCACAAAATCCACAAAATCATTTCTATTTCAGCTGAAACCCAGAAATATATTTTCAGTAAAAATGATTTTGTTTAAAATTTAAGATAGATTTGAAATATATTTTTAGATTTGATACCATCACTTCCTAATGACGTCACAACTTCTTTATGACGTCATCATTTTCATGTAAATTCAGTTTTTCCATTACATGAGACTACTTCGTGACGTCATGACCATTTTATGACGTCATCAATTTCAAGTCATCATGATTATGTCAAGACGTCATCGTTTTTATGTGACGTCATCACTATCTTGTGTTTTCATCACTTCTTTGTCGCGTTTTTACTACTTCTTGACGTCATTGCTTTCTAGTGACGTCATCACTTTTTAGTGACGTCATCATTTTGGTGTTCATTGCTGTATTCAGTTTCGTTCTACTAGCTCTTGCGTCAGTAGCTGCATCAGTTCGTTCCCATAACCCTGAAAGAGTTCTTTATCTTCACAAATCGCAGAGATGTTTCAGAATTGTCAGAGGATTTATCTTCTCCTAACAAATAGTTCTGAATTTCTTTGTGACTCTTTGACGACACCTTGCGGAAAATGAATTTTAACAGTTCAATCCATTTTTATTTCCATGTAAACGGAAAAAACAGTTGATGAAAAGGAGCTACTTAATAAAAGCAAAGAAGATATTTTCTTACTATTTATATAATCAGTTTTAAGTTATTCTATTCTTTTGATTATGATGTAGATATCTTTTATTTTGTTTCAAAATTGCTGAAACAACATTTTGTTGCTGATTATGCTTCAACAGTAAATATTTGTAGTTACTGAGTAGCTTTAACTACTAAGTTTTAATTGCTAACCAACTTTAGTTAAACTTTTTATATTTTAGTATTAAAGAAATACTTTAAAAAAGAGTTGAGATGATATACTAATAATATGAAAGATTTTTGCTTTTATTTTAAGTAATATAAGATTTTTGGTGAAGATGAACTCGATGTATTCTGTATTAACTGCTGTCTGGGTGGAGTTTGTTACACTGACGATGAGCGGAACTTCTATTTCTTTACTAAATCCATCAAGACCTGCTATTTTAAAGTTTATTAATCAAACTCATACGGTGAAGCTTTCTTAAATTTATAAATAATTTCAATCTTTTTAAAACGATAATTTTCATGAAAGTTTTAATTAATCCAAAATTTATTTCTGATTTATTATTACTTGTGTGACTTTAACAACATTTATATTCAGGAAAGGCATGGACAAATACCATCAGATCATTACGCAAACACTATATCTAGCCTAACACAGATTTCTTTTGATATAGGAGGCGTTTTTGGTTGTATTTTATCCCATTTCACTATTAAATGGTTTAGGTAACTACAGCTTATGTATTCATCATATATAACAGCTAGATTTAAGCTTCTTTTGAAATTCTTGCAATTAATTGTTGTTTCAGTCGCCGTTCAAATCTGCTTATATCTCAAATTTTGTGGCTGATATCAGCAGTTCTTATGTCTGCGA
Source organism: Pegea sp. RAD2-039 (assembly GCA_034620365.1). NCBI lineage: Eukaryota > Metazoa > Chordata > Thaliacea > Salpida > Salpidae > Pegea > Pegea sp. RAD2-039. The sequence continues at coordinate 139,470 of JAQGEQ010000016.1, read as the reverse complement.
TAGGAGTTCTTATGCTTTCATATGAAGTATTAATTGCTGGAAGGATTATAAGTGGAATTGCTCGTGGTGTATCGTTCAGTGCTGTGCCGTTGTATATTTCAGAGATTGTAACACATGACACACAAGGATTTTATCAATCATTACAAGTTTACTTTTTTCATTTTGGTATAACTATTGGAGCCCTCGTAGGCCAACCTTGGTTATTGGGTTCTTATGAAAATTTGATTATTTTGTTCGCTTTTCCCGCCATTTTTCCAATTTTATTTCTAATTTCGTTTCCATGGATACCAAGGGCTCCAGCTTCAATTATTATAAAAGCTGATCAAAAAAAAGAAAAAAGCGAAGTTGAATATTTACTTGAACATGAGCCTGCTTCTATAAAAGCTTTACGGAAGCTTCGAAAGTCTTCTACGAATGATTTTGCTTTAATGGAAGAGCATAAAATCATTCAAAAACAAATTGAAGATGACTCAAGTATCCGTAAAGCAACAATTTGTGAGATACTCTCCACTCGCCACTATTTATGGCAGCTAGTGATTGCGATCATAGTAGCTGCTTCATGCCATTTCAGTCTCTGTACTTCGTTCGACTTCTATTCTGAAGATGTATTTACAAAAGCTGGTCTGGATCATATGATTTCATCTTATGCTAGTCTTGGTAAGACCTTTTTTAATTCAAATTAACCCAATTGAAATCAGAATTTTATTTTTAGGAATATTTGTAGCGGCTTGTTTTTCTCTTCCTATATTAGTCTTCTTAATTGCAAAGTTTGGTATCAAAAAAGTTTATATTGCTTCAGGAGGTGTAGTGATCATTAATCACATTATTCTGACTATTTTCTCAAATCTAATACTACCTCTATCTAAGTGGATATGTATAGTATCAGGCTTCTTGATCATTGTTGCTGGAAATACTTCATTTGCTGCTGTAAATGTTATAGCAACACAAATAACAACGTTTGTTACACGCCCTATGGTGTTTCTAGTCTGTTCTATTAGCTTCTATGCAAGTGCAACTATGGTTACAATGGTTGGTGCTGATATGTTGCAATATTTTGGTAGTTTTGCATTTATACCTTGGTCTGTTCTATTCTTATTTTCTGTGAGTTTTACTTTTTATAGATTAGTTTTAATCTACTATTTAGACAGATATTTACTTTTTTATTTGATTTAAGGTTCTATTTGTATGGAAATACGTTCCTGATACTCACAAACAAACTGTCGATCAAATACAAACAACTTTAAAGAAGTAATTGATTGTTGATACATAAGCTATCTTCTGTATATTTGTAGCTGTTTTTCAATTATTTAAAAGAATGTAAACTTGAAATATATAAATTCTGCTAAATGTCTGAGTATTGTTGTAGAAAAAGTAATGTTTCCTATAAAGTAATATATTCTGTAATTGTCATAGATTTCAATTTCCGTAACTTTGAATACAAATTTTAAGCATAAATTTCTGTATTAAATTTCCTGTCAAATAAATACAAGTTCTTTTTTAATAAATTACCATTGAAACTTTCAAGAAATAACGAAATTATAATTTAAAACCTTAATTAGATTTAAATCTTTCGGTTTCGGTATTTTTTCTATATCTGTCATGAAAAAGCAATTTATTAAATTATTTTACTTTTTATAATCATATAATATATACTCGTATCAATATTTCGTTATAAAACTGTTTGAACTTAATTTGTTGTTACTGATCGTGTATTTGTTTACGTAAAGAGTAAACACATCTTTACAAAAAGTGTAAGAAAGTAAAACAAAAAGTTCTAAACAATGTCTCTGTTTTGTAAACTATCTGCTTCACTACTTTTTTGCTGGCAGCAAAGTTAAAAGGTCATGATTTCAAGTAAGGAGTATTCTGAACCACTGTTTTGATAGAAACCCTGCTGCGTAGAAAAGTGTAAAAGGTGAAATTTCAACCAGTTGAATGTTATTATAAAATATTAGTTAAACATTTACATCAAGAATTTCATTTATAATCTTTAATTTAATATTTACTTACATAAAGATTGTACTGATAAGACTGATAAGATTATATTAAGACTGACTACTATTTAACAGTTAAATATAAAGCTAAAAATACCTTTAAAAATGAATTTCCCATTCTCTAACAAAGATGCTTGAAAATTGATATTTTCACATATTTTGTGAGAAGACATACTTATAGCAGTTTATACATGCATATATTACATATGCTATATGCATTGATAAGAATTCTTCTATTCTACTGCTAAACGCGCATAAATATAACTGTTGACGTCTTTACGTATAAATCTTTAGGTAAAATATTTTCTGAATTCAACTCAAATATTTATCTAACATGACTAGAAGCACCTGAATCTAAAACATCTTTGACTACCAAGCTGGACCTCTCAGCAAAACTATTTAAGATATCAACTTTATTAATCTTGTTTATAAGGGTTAAAGATAATCAATAAATAAGAAAAAATGGTTTACTGAATTTACTTTGCTTCTATGTACTATGCAAACTTTTAAACAGCTGATACTTAAAACTAAAACTTTTATTGTGCTACCAAAAAATTGTAAAGTATTATACAATTTGGATTATAAGTATTTGTAGAAAGACTTAAAGCTTACATTTCTAATTTAATAAATGTTATTTGTGAAAATGTGTGTTAGCGGGAGGCGCTCTCTTTAGGCACACTCCTTCGCATTTATTGTGATAAATATATAAATAAAATAAATGAAATGTTTATAATTCTTCCATTGGTTGGAAAATCGTCTACCTACTTTTCTTAGAAATAGAATTAATTAATAACGATTATAAAATTCATTCTATCACAAAGTGTTTGCTTGTAAATTTTTCGGTTGAATAATTGTAACGCAGAAACTAATTTTAAATTTTTACTGTAATTTATTTTTAATAACTTTTATGTAAATTGATTAAAATTATTTCTAAAATACTAATAAAAGTTACTTACTACAGTTCTGATTCCAATGTCCATACATAGTAACTTCGACTTTATAAAATCATCAGATTTTAATTATATATGGTAAATTTTTTTTCGAATATTTTTACAAAATGATCTTTGCTCCTTTTAATGAAAATTATAAAATCTAATATAAAATAAACTATTTGGTTTGTGCATTATTTAAATTTCAAATTAGTAACTTTTTTCTGGTGGCATATACTCAAGCGTGGTGGCTTGTAGACTAGTTCTTCATTTGTTATAGGGTTTCAATTGTTTAGTTCTACTTTATATATTATAAAAACCAGACAATTTGAATAATTTATTTCTGATTTTTACTGTGATATTTAATTTTACATTTTGTGCTATAATTTTAAAAATGGTTCGTTTTTCTTTAATTACGTCTTTTAGGTTTTTATTTATTTATTGAACTTGATAAGTTGCTCTTTTTCTGAATTTTTCACTTGAATAACTTATTATTTATATTTTTATTTTATAAAAACTTCTTTTTTCAAAAGGAATTTTCAATATTTTTTTATATAACTTTTATTATCTTGTTGTTTAAAATTTTATTTCTAAAATTATTATTGTTTAATATTTGAAGTTATTTAAAAAACTGGTTATTATTTATATTCATATCAACTTTATATTTTGTTCAAAACTAAAATTTATTTGTGAATTTTCAAGTTTATATTTTTTAGTAGAAATCTATATAAAAATAATTATTTTATAATCAATTTATTATGTATTTATATATTTTTTTGTTTAGCTTGCATTTTTTCTTATATTATGAAACAAATAATTATTCATCATTTGTGTTTTTTATGTGTTAATTTGCTTCCTGTTTTTTTATAGCTTCAACTTATTTTAATAAACAGTTTCCATATTTTTATAATTCTTTTAAAGGTGTTTTAACATCTTAACTTTTTATTATATCATACATGTTATTCTAAAAAATTGATTTAAGTTCTTTAAAAAATGTTGAAACATTTTATTTAGTATGTTTTAAACATGATGATTTATTTTTATATACTTTATTTTCTTTATTTGATTAAAGCTTGCTGTTGTACTTTGTTATAATTTATTTATTTATATTATGAATCATGATTTAGTTGTACATGTATTTGACTAGTTATTTTATGTCAGAAGAAATATAAATATTCAATATTCTATCATTTGATTAGAACTACATTATAGCTTGTTTATTTTTGTTTATTATATGTATTTATAGCTTGAATTATATTACTTTTATTTTTTAGTTCTAAGAACCACTACCTGATAAAAAATTGATATTTATTTAATAAAATTATATGAACATAAGTTAGAGATTTTATAGTTTAAATGTGCTTTCTTAAATTATATTCCTTTTATAATTTACCTTTCATTTTTGTGTCTTATATGAATCCTCAGTTATTAGGTTTTGATGGTCTTATCTTATTTTATAATTAAATAGATTATATTATTTTTATGATAAAATTTGTGTCTGACTATTCAGTAGAATTTCTTTATTATTATTCATAAAAAAAGTATAATTTCTTTTTTGTAGATTAATGTGCTTGAATTATATTTCTTTTATCTTTAGTTTTGTTTCTTATATATACTCTTAGCTCTTTGCTAGAGCAATAGATTTAGATCTTGTTATGCCTGTTGTGATGGTTTCATTTATTTTCCTTTATTAAATCTTTTTCAAACTGATTTTTATGTTTTTAATCAGTATTATTGTAAAAATTGTTTGATGGTTTTATCTTATTTTATAATTGTATAGATTATATCATTTTTTTGATACAATTTGTGTCTGAATATTCAGTAGAATTTGTTTGTTTACTATCAGATTATTTATAATTTATTTAAAATTATTAGTTTGGTTTTAAATGAATAGTAAGCCCATGTAATATTCACTTATATAAATTTCTTTATATTATTTTAATAACAATTCTTTTAAAGTTGTTTATTTTACAGCAGATTTTTATTAAATATGGGTAGTTATTTGAACAAACCTAAAACAGAGAAATGTTCTGAAGATTTCGAAACTAATGATAAATATGAATGTGGTTTATCAGGAATGCAAGGTTGGAGAGCATCTATGGAGGTAGATTTCACATCACTTCATTCAAAACTTGTTAACTTTGTTTTGTTTTAGGATGCTCATAACTGTCTGCCTAATGCTGAAGAAAATTTAGGGTTTTTTGGTGTTTATGATGGGCATGGAGGTGATTTAAATATTTATAATTTTATAGACTCATATATTTACAATTCCATTAATTTTGAAGGTTGTGAAGTTGCCAAGTATTGTGCCATATACTTTTATGAAGTGCTGAAAAGTTCACCTGATTTTCAAACTAAGAATTTCCAGGAAGCTTTGAAAAAGACTTTTCTAAATATAGATAGAAAGTTGTTAGAACCTGACGGTCAAAAGGTAATTATGAAGTTTATATAAAAGTTCAATCTATTTTTTTTTAATTATCATTCAATAACAGTTAGTAATACTTTTATAGGAGCTTTTAGTGCTTAGTAAGCAAGCTGAAAGTGATCCCTTACCTACTATTGATGAGTTGAAAAACACAAAAGAACTTGAAAATAAAAAAGAAGATGGTTTTTGAATATTTTTATTCCTTTTAAACTAATGATTGTTGATAAATTGTAATTTAAACTGAAATTTTCTAATATTTTCTATAAAAATTCTTTAAGAACAGCACTTATATTATTTAACTACTTATATAAATATTTAATTTTTTTATCGTTTAGAAGAAGATGATAGACTGTTATTAGAGGAAGCAAATATGGACTTACCCTCTGTGTTAGCTAGATATGAGGAGGTAGTTGCAGCTATTTTCATATAAATGTCATAAAATATAGTTGAGAAATTCATAATTCTTTTACTAATTTTTTTTATAGAGTATCCAACAGGTTAAAACGGAATTTTTGTCCAAATTATCCGAGGAACCATCAGCTAAAAGTATTTAAATCCTTTAAACATTCAACGATTTTATAATTTGAATTTTGTAAACCAGGTTCTGCTGGTTCAACTAAATCAGTTGATAAAGTCGATGATGCTAAAATAGAAGAAGATAAAAAAGAAGAACCTAAAGTTGATGAGTCAGTTGATGTTAAAGTTGATGAAGAAAGCAAAGAGAAAGATGAAAAAACCACCAACTTGGTTCGAATCTTATTTCTATATATAAATGATTTCTGTAATTGTGATATATAATGATGTTAACAGGAACAGTTGAAACAGGAAGCAATTGAAGAAGAAAGTAAGTCTGTTTCCAGCAGTAAACAAATTGTCAACCTTACATCAACTTTATCAGACTCTAACTCTTGTGGTGACAACAGTAATTCATCTCTAAGAAAATTGATAAAAGTAAAACCTCCAAAAAGAACCCATCCTTCAGATGAGGATTCTGCAGATGATGAAGGTCCGATTATCACACTTTTTACACCTCAACTAAAATTCATCATTAGATTATTACTGTGGTGAAGACTCACCTGATGAAGACGCCCCTGAAACAAGTGAAGATGACAGTGAAGATGAAGACCTTGATGAAAATGAAGAACGAATCTACACCAGCAAACAACTCTCAGACTATTTATCAAACGCTCCAGTAGGATTCACTGAAATACCTGGCAATGACAGGTGAATCACTTGATGCCAACATCACAATTCATTCATCTGATTCTTTTATAGTGGAAGTACAGCAGTGGTTGCTTTGTTAACTGGTAATAAACTGATCGTCGCAAACGCCGGTGATTCTAGATGTGTAGTGAGTAGAAAAGACGGGAAAGCTTTCGATATGTCTGATGACCATAAAGTTAGTTGATTTCGAATTCATTTTCATCTTTTAATTGATCTTTATGATTAGCCGGAAGATGAAGTCGAATTGAATCGTATTAAGACGGCTGGTGGTTACGTCAATGATCAAGGAAGAGTAAATGGGGGTCTTAACCTTTCAAGGGCAATTGGTGACTAATTCATGTTTCAAATTACTTTTTTTATAATTTCCATTATTTAAGGTGATCATTGTTATAAAAAGAATGATTCTTTAACTCTTGAAGAGCAAATGATCACGTCTCTTCCTGATCTTCGAGAGATACATCTTCAAGAAGATGATCGATTTATGGTTTTAGCTTGCGATGGAATCTGGTAAAAACTTTAAACTTCAATATCAACAAAAATCTTATTTTTTGATCCTTAGGAACGTATTAAGTAGCCAACAAGTTTGTGATTTCATCAATGAACGTCTGAACCCTACAGATCCTAGTAAGAAGTTGAAACTTTCCCAGATTTGTGAACAGGTTTGTAACCATCTAATTAGCTTCACAACTAACTCTTTTTTTAATCAGTTATTTGAAAAATGTCTTGCTCCTGATACTATGGGAGATGGAACTGGTTGTGATAATATGACTTGTATGATTATCCGTTTCGAACCTAATTGGTTGAAACAGTTTCCTAAAGAAGAAACAAAAACAGAAACAACAGTAGAAAACGGAAACAACAATAACAATGAAGTTAATTCATCAATTCCTTTAAAACGATGCCATGAAGCAGAATCTGTTGGAGTAAATGAAGCAAAAACTTGTAAATTAGCATAAACACTTGATTAGAATCAATCTCAATTTATATGGACCCAAAAAAGTAGTCATTATTTTGTATTTTTGGAATTCTTTATTGGCTTCTTACACTTGTTACAAAACAGTTGGCAACAAGTCACTGTGTTTAGTTATCAACAGGTGATGAAGTAATTCTGATCTTCAATTTCAAATGATTCATTCTTAGACTGCTTTTAATTCTCTCAAATAACCTGTTTTTAAAGCTTGTTATTTAATCACACCATTTGTCGATTTTTCTTATAGTTTTAGTCAAAAGTAGAAAAGACCAAAATGTTGTCAAAAGTTCTCATTTATTTGTGTTGAACTTTTTTTTCTATACACGCTTGAACAAAAACTTTTTTGTGTGTATTGGTTATTAGATAAGACTGCCATAACCAAACAATAAAATTACTTGATTCAATTTGTTTGTTTATTTAGCAACAGTTGTTATATTTTGATTACAAATTCTAAAGAACTTCAGACTTTATTTCCAATTCATATATTTCAGATTTTATAATTTAAGATTTTGTATTTTTTATCATGAGCTTTTCTCCTAAACTCCTACAAAAGAACCTGCTGGTTGTAAGTAAAAGCTTCATTATTTCAAAAACAACAAAATGATTCTTCAATCATCTAGTTATCAAGATCTATGTCTTCATCTAATCATCTAACATCAGATGAAGTCAGAAGATATCCTTTATTTTACAAGCAAATTGATGATGATAGATGCATTGATTATCAAGTAAACATCACATTTAATAAGATTAAATTTAAATTAGAAACATTTTACAGAAGTTAGTTGGTGTAACTAGTATTCTCAAACAAACAAAGAAAATTGAAGATCTAATCATTTTAGAGAAATGGAAGAAGAAAATGATTAGAGAGATGGGTGTAGAAAGATTTGAAAGAATGCAAAAAGGTTTTTGTATTTCTCCAATTTCATCTCAATTCTGATTTTAATTAATTGTTTCAGACACTTTAGAACAAGGCACAGAACTACATGGAGCAATTCAACAGTTTCTATGCGGTGACACACCATTTGATTCAATAGAAGTTTCCACATCAGTAAAACCACTTTGGAAAAGTGTTCAGCCAATATTAAAAAACATCACTAATGTTTATATGGTTGAAAAAAAAGTTCATCATAAACATCTTGGGTATCACGGTTATGTTGATTGTGTTGCTGAATATAAGTTAGTTTCTGTGTGAGACTCATAACTTGGTTAAAAAGATTTTTAACGTTTACTCTCTATCGCCGTTTAGCGGAGAGCCTTGTATAATCGATTGGAAGACCTCGAAAAAGACTAGATACAATTTAAAAGATTGTTATGATGATCCAATCCAAATTGCAGCTTATATTGGAAGTTTTAATGCTACGGAAAATACTCAGGTTACTTTTGTATCTTTAAAATTAACTTTTTCATCATCATCTTTTGTTTTCAGATTGAAACTGGTCTAGTAGTAAAAATTTACTACAATGGAAACTCAGCGAGTGCTTTTAGAATGAATCAATTTGTTCTTAATTATTATTGGAATGAATGGTTATCGAAATTATCTGATTATCATTTTACTAAGAAGTAATCAGGATTCATATATCGCGTGTTACCAGCTGAAAGTTATTTTAAAAAAAGTGTTTTCAAAATTGAGTAAAATTTGTACAAGAAATCTCATCTGTTGTTCATTTCAATAAATTGAAAATTTCAGCTTTTCAAGAAATAAGTGAAATTCTCATAATTTCAGTTTGATTAAATTATATTTGGAAATTTACAGAAATTTTTTACTTAATCTTTGTTTGCAGTTTTATAAGTTCTATGAACTAAGCTCTTCAAATATTTAATATTTCTCTAAATCCATAAAAAACTTAAATAAGTTGATCAATTTCAATATAAAGATTAACCATCTTTAAAGTAAACTTAATTGAATAAATTTAAGTATTTTAGTTTATGATAGATATTTAGAAATACAGATTTTACAGAAATGTAGATCTAGAGATTAGTTTCAAAGATTCACTTAAAATTTGTTTAGAAGTCAACTCAGAGTGTCTCTGTTAACTTTAGAAGACGTTTTTAGTTGATAAAAAGTAGATAGTTTTCAAATAAAGTACAAATATAAATCGCATTTATATATATAAAAAAAAATATATTTTAAAAATTCTTTTAAACACACTCGTAAAAAATCAATAAATACAAATTTGATAATTAAATTTTAAAGATTTTTGCTATACAAAGAAATGTGTACAAAGAAATGTACATCAATATTAAGATTCAAAGTTGTTACAAAACATTATTATTTGAAAAACTGTAAATTTAACATTTTTTTTCGGTTAAACTGACATAATGAGCTATTTTGTTAGATATAGAGCTGGAAAAACTAATATAAAATCAATATATTGAAAAAATATAAACTCCTATTAGTTTGGACAGTAAAACAACATTTTTGGTAAAAAAATAAATTTTATTAAATTATTTGAGAAATTAACGATAGTAACAAGAAAATTTTGAAATGAAATTGTGATTCATGCAAAGTAAACTCACAAAACTAAAAGCTGAGTATGATACATTTTCTAAAATTATTTTGACATTTTATAAATTTTTGAGCTTTTTTGTTTAAGAACTTTAAGTTTACAAAATATAATTTTATCAATTCAAAAGTTATTCACAACAGAAAATTTGTTTTAGATTTACTATTTGGCAACAAAAGTCTCATCATTAAAAAAGATGTCATTACGAAGATAAATATAGAGAATAATCACAAGTATTTCTAACGTTCGCTAAAACTCTAACATCTTTTTTTTTAATTCTTTACTTGAAACACATTAAAAAGAATGTTTTATTTCGAACTTAAAAATATTAAAGTAAAGAAAACGGAACATCAAGAAAAATTAATGATAGGTAAGTATAACCTTTAATCTTATGAGCTTTGTTATTTTAATAATTTTAACAAAATATGTGACCTCTAACCAGTGTAGTAAGAATGCTAATTTGTTCATATTATTCACACTTTGAGTAAAAATAAAATAGTTAATAACCAGTCTAAATAGATCTATTATCTACAAAACTACTCTATTAATAAAACTTGTTTTCAGATAAAACTTTGTAAAGTATCATAACTCATCGTTACTTAATAATAAGTTCTTAAAACTTAATTTAAGGTGTTAACATCCTAACAAAAGTAACAACAGATTTTTTTCTTATTAATCCTTTCAAATGTAGTCGATGACAAACTTAAAGTTACTTCTATCAATTATTTAATTCGTAATAATAAACAAGAAAAAAAGATTTTCATTTCAATTCAGTTTTTAAATATATCTTTTCTATATTTGCTTATTTTTTGTAATTAGCAATCATTAAATGAAAATATCGATTGGTAATTGATGTAGCATCTTTTAGTTGTGATAAAATATAACTCAGTAAAGCTTGTCCTCTATACATCTTTTATACAGACATATATCTTGTAGTTGATGGTGAATATTAGTTTTATATAACTAACAAAATGTGATAACACAAATATTTTAATTGCAAAATTTACTTTGCCACAAATTATAATTCATAATAATTAAGAATTTAAATAAATTTTTTAAATTAAGTAACTTGAAAATGTTTTTTTCAAATTAATTACAAACTAAATTAAGTAATTTATTTACACAAAATATTAGAATAGATTAATTATCTGCAAAATATATGGATAAAAAATGTGTTGTATATTTAATAACATCTTAAATAGTATTTTATAAGATATTTATAAAATGAAACAAAGATAAAAAAAATTGAAAAAACAAAATTACAGTAGAATAAAATCACAATAATATCTAAGGTTTCAGTATTCTTGAATATTTTGTATCTCAAAACTTTGTATCTTTGATATTTTGCCATCTTAAAACTTCTTGATTTTTTAAAACTTCTGCTTTGGTCGCAGTATTCTAAAAAAACAAACTTTAGTTAGTTTTACTTCAATAACACACCTAAAATGATCTATCAGTCTTGTGAACAGTAAATTGGTTTTGTAATCAGATAATTTTTAAACTGTTTACGAAATAACAAATCTTCTAAATATTTTCTTTGAAAGAAAAAACTCGAGAAAAAAGATCATTTACGTTGGAAAAATTGGTTATAATGTAGATAAATTGTTATTATTTAGCAATTTATTGTGCTTTGGGTTTGACTTAAACACATTGATCAATTCTAAAGTATAAAATCGTATTAAAATTCGTTTATGGTTAGTGAAAATCTATTATTTTATTTACTTGAATGAACAGTTACATTCAATTTAAAAATTACATCATAAAATTTAATAGAATTATTTTAACTTGTTTTTTTCTACTAACATAATATTTGCTGACTTGTTGTTTGCGCCCTAGTAAAATACATATCTCCTGATAAAATGTCTGATGTCCAATTACATATACAACAGCATTTAATGAAGTTTGAGCTTTTGCAATTACTGCTGCTAGCGTTTGAATCAAAGGTGGGACAGACTGTTTAATAAAATTTAATGTTACCAGTTGATTAAATGCTACTAATAAATAATACTTACATAGCCAAATGCAGATATAATTGCGATACAAGCATACGGTGTCCAGCTTATAACAAAAGCTAGTATCGTCTTTGCAGCTGTCTTTGCAGTTTTGTATTCTCGAATACGTATATAATGTTTCAATGGGTTATTTTTTGTTTCTTGAACAGTATTGCGGAGAAATATATTACTTTTTCTTACTAATCGTATTATTGAAATGTATGAAAATACAATAATTATAATTGGTACTATAAAAGCAAGTGTTAGTAATTTGTAAAAACTCGTTTGCAAGCTATAACACTTACCTACAAATCCAAGTACTGTTATAGTGATAACATATGCAATATTTTGCGGTGTTGTAGTAACAAAATCAAAAGTACAGCTTACTCCTATTCCTTCGCTAAAAAAATCCCCAAAACCAAAATAAGGAAAAGTTGCTAATACAATACTGTAATAGTAAAAGCTGTTAATTTTGTAGACGGCTGAATAGAACAAAACTTACGCCAGTAACCAAATTATAGCAGTCTTGAAAACTATTTGGCCGAATGTTGGACTTGTAATAACGCTTCTTTTAACAGCTTGATGTCTTTCAACAGCAATTACAGTAAGTGTATAAATTTGTGCGTAAGAAAAGATTGCTCCCGCATAAGCTGTTCCATTACAAGCTGAAATAAACAGGTTGCTGTTATCAGTTAATTGATTAATACTTAAATTCTGACAAAACCTTACGTGCTATTTGAATGTATGTCATTAGCTTGACATTAGAATAGCATACTGTGTTTGACATTTGATAAATTAATTATAGAATGTAAAATATTTATAGGAAAAATTAGAATGCTTGATTTTTAGATAAAACTAAAAAACGGTTAAATTAAATAGATAAAATTGAAGTTAGAAATTAAAGGTATAAAATCAATTAATATCTATTTATCATCTAATTTAATTTGATGTTATTTATTCTCAAAGATATTTTTCTCGAATAAAAACAGTTCTTTTAAAACTAGTGAAGATTTTTTAGTAGAAATAAATTATCATAAATAGAAATAAATAATTTTGTATAATATAAGATACGCTGATAAGATAAAAAAATTATTCTCTTTAAATTAAATACCTTCTTTTCCAAAAATCCATTCTTTTCTAAAGCATGCAACTGCCATAAATGGAAATTGACTACAAATCCCTAAACTTGAAAAAGATAATGAAACTAACTGAAAATTCACAAGTCTTGAAATTTGGTTTTTAAAGGCTCTGAAAATACAATTTTTAGATTTAACAATCACAAATAACTTTCATAAAGTTCTTAACAATTTTAATAATTTCAAAAAAGTATTGATAAGTTTCAGTAAAATTTTATTCAAATTTGAAATAAAGTTTAAACGTTTTGAAGGTTTGTATAGAAATTCAGACTGGCTTGTTTGTTATCATTTATTTCAAACTCTAAATTCAAAATTTTATATCACAAGCCGTTATTTCAATAAATAATTTATGTTTTCTTTTATAACAAAATCTTTCAAGTGATTTCAGTATTTTTTTCTTGGTTTTCAAAAATTAAAGAAATTCGATTGAAAATAATTAAAGGTCTTATTTATGCTGAGGCTAATAACCTCTGACAATTTTATCCTCTACTGTTTCATTATATTTATTTTGTTGTTAATTCATATCATTCCTTTGAAATCAAAAATCAATATATCGAAAAAATTTAAGCTTTTCTAAGAAATATGTTTTAAATTTACTGTTATTCAGATATTTACTTAAGAAGAATTTTATAAACTTTTATAACAAACTTTTTTGCGTCTAATAATTTTATAATAATACAATTTATTCTGTAGGTTGAAAAGTTATGTTAATTACAACTTCTAAATATTCAGTTTATTCTTTATTTAAAGTTTAGACTGCAAAATTATTTAATTAACTTTTTGTTTTCACTTAAACGTTATTTAGTTTTGATTTTGAATTTTTCAAACTTTACAGATTTTGTTTAATATTTAAAATTTAATTATATTCTTGACGTCTTTGCTAAGATAAATAGTTAATAAAATTAGTTTAGAGAATTCCAAAATATTACTAAAGTTGAAGATTTGCTAACAATTCTGAAATTAAAGTTTTTTAAGTATATCAAAATAAATAAAAAAATAAATAATAATAAAAAACTTTTTTGTAGAAAAAATTAAACATCATGAACGTTAATAAACAGAAGTTAAACTTACTTGTTGTACAAAAATAAAACTGCAGCATTAAAAATCAAACTAAGCAGTCCAATGAAAGTTGCCAAAAACCCAAATGTGTAAAACTCCAATAGTTCTTGGGCAGATACTTCCTGCTTCATTCTAAAAACTAAACTGCTAAATAGTGAAACAATTAAAGTAAGTTACTCTGGTGAAATGAGAATAATTTTATCTATACGTTTTGGCTATACTCTCGCAAATGTCTTTTTTAATAGCTTTACTGGCTTTTTTCTACATTTTTAAACCAATAACAACTTAGCATCAACAATATTTAGTTTTTAATTCTGCAAATTAAAGATGGCAGCAATTAATCAAATTATTTAAATTAATGTTTGTTTCAATCAATTATTTATGTAATATTGTTACTTAACAGATCTTCAATAATTTTACAGATCAGATCGAAATTATAAATGAATTAAGACGATTTATCAAAAGTCAACTCTTCCAAAACCAGCTTTTCAATCATTTGAATTTAGATTAATTTAGATTAATCTTTGATTCTAAATTTTTCACAAAATTTTGTTGCTATAAAATTTAGATAAAAGCTTTTGTCTTGTTGGTTATATATATACTTAACTTTTATTTTTTGTGTTAAATGAACTATTGCAAAAAACAAATTAATTCGAATAAATAAAACTTACGAAGAAAGTAAACAAAATTAAGATTTTGAGATAATAAAATTGGAACTCAAATTGATTTGAGTCACCTACATATATCAAGAAATGAAATTATAAGATTTTTTAGATTAAAATTTCTTCACTATGATTTAGTTGAATACTGAATTATTAATAAACTTACAAAATGAGCTACAAATTCTCTTTACGTTTTTGTAAATCAATCATAATCTATGTATATATGTCTAAAATCAATAGATAAATAGCAAGTTAATTTATTTTAAAACTTAATTTAGTGAATGAACTAATTAATTACTTTTCTTGTTAGGTTATATTATAATGATTGCTTCTTAACTGGTCGCTACCATCAAATTTTAGGTTTAAAAATAAAGATAACAGTGAAAAAGAATACTTTATTTGCAAACGAAATAAACTTTACTAAAAAAGTAAACTAAAAAGTGAAACAGTAAAAGTATTCTTTTAAAAAAACATCTTTCCTTAACTTACTCTAATAAGTTATTCAAGTAACAAGTTAAAAAAAAAGTTTTTGGAATAGAGTTCCTCTTATAGTTATTTTTTAAACAATTTTCTTATAACTTCCTTTTGGTCAAAAACTAAATGTCAAATGTGAAATATTATTTTATGATGTAAGTAAACGCTGATATACCAGCAGATTTCTTTATCTAAACTTTGATAATTTATTGAAAATCAACTGAAACACATTTATTGATAACATTTATAAAGCTATATATAAAAAATCTTTCAACTCAGAAATAAGTAATTGTTAAAAATATTTGAAATAGAAAAAGTTTTTTTGAACGATAATACATGATTTAGTGTCTTTAAATTAAAACTGACGTTTTACTTAGCAATTAAACCAGCTACTAAACAAGAAATTGCTGTTGTTAGTTTGTTGTTTCTGACAATGCAAAAAATATTACGGTTAGCTCTGTGTATAGGAACAATGGTCTTATATTACCCAATGTATAAAAAGTTTCTATAAATGTAACCAACTTTAATGTGGACCACTTTAAAATTTATTTACATACTAAAAAAGAAATGTAAAATAAAACCATTTTTAAAACATAAAACGGAACATTTATAAGTATAAATAATATCTTAGTAACTTTTTATCCAGTGAATTATATAAAAATATTACAAAGTTTAACTTAATTAAATTAAAAAAACTAGAATATAAACCGTAGTCAGACTTAGCTTTTTAGTAATCGTCACTGTTTAAAACAATTACAATTAACTCACTAAATAAACGAGCTATTTAAACAACTTAAACTATTTATAAGCGATTATTTACATTAAAAAGCCAAATTCTGCTTATCAATTGATTATAATAAGTTAAGTTTTTTGTGGTTTATTTTTCAGATATTATATAATTTTTACTTGAAAAAATCATTTTAAAACAATCAAAAAAATATTTAAGTTATCATAAATAGTTAGTGAAAAGCTTTTTTCTGTGTTTTATATTTTTTGGGTTTAATAATTGTTGACATAAAACCTTATTTTTGGTCACAAAATAGACTGATTGGTTATTATTTCCGGCTATTTCTACTATATCTTAATTTCATGTGCTATTTAGATCTAGCAGAAACGTTTTATTCTTTAAAAAATATAATTAGGAAACACTGATACTTATTAAAACAGTTGCTAAAGAAGTTTTGTGAGTAATTCCATTAAACAAATGTATTTCTTGATTAGTATAATGTTGTTACTAATTGAAATAGATTTAAATATTTACAACAAAAACAAAACAAAATAATTTATATGTTTAAATAATTAAAACAATAATTTTTTTTCTAATTGTTTTAAAGTAATTTTTTGATTAAAGTAATTTATCAAAGCAATAAAATAATAAATTCGGAATAAAAAAGCTTCTGTAGCAAGATTTATTATAAGAACAGAGAAAATTGTTTCTAATTCATGAAGAAAGTTAAATATATCTACAAACTCTTAAAATGTTAAAGCTAAAACTGAGCAAAAGAGGTTTAAAATAAATTGAAGCTATACTTAGAGTTTCTGATGATGTAATCATCTGACAGATTGTTTCTTTAAGCGGCAAATAATTACATTTCAAAGTATAATCGGCTTGTTTTCTAACAACCTTATAATTGTTCCTATAAAAACCTGAAAGCAGAAGAATCTTAAAAGTTTTAGAAGTAATCATTTGTTCCAGTTGTATTAAAAATAACTAAAAATAGTTTCTAATTAAATGTAAATTCGAAAGTTCTTGATAGAAAGTTTACTGAGAATAAAATTGTTTTGAATAAAACTTAGTTTTTCCAGTTTCTTTTCAACTTCAAAATATCTTGAATTATTCTGAATTTAGCTTTTCATAAAATAGCTTTTTTTACTTCATAATCGAAACGAAATTTATTAATCTAATGATATTTTGTTTCTGACTTTATAAACATTTGTGAGTCTTAAAATAATTTTATTTCATTTTTAATAAATAATAATAATTTCAAGATAATTTTAAATGATATTGAATGACTTTATTTTAGATTTTATTTTATAATAAACGAATTTTTTATTCATGAATAAACTTTTTTGATTTATGATAATCACATTATTTTTGCATTTAACATTTTTAAACACCTCTAATTATTGCTTATATTTTATTTTATCTTATTTATACTTTTCTTGAAGTAAATAAATAGTTTAAATACTTTAAAAATGACAAAGAAAAATATTTACAAAAGTAAAATTTATTTAAATGACATTTTAAAGTTATGTGGATAAAATGTACTTTTTCAAAAGAAGTTTCCCAACTAAATGATTCAACTCATTTCAAAAATTAGCTTTCACTGTAATATATCTTAGTTATATAATTCAAATCAAAGTACTTAGCTAAAACAAATGTTGGTGAAAACGATTAAAAATTCTTAGTTATTAGAATTATAAGAAATCAGAAACTTTTAAAAAATATCATCTAAAATAGATTTGTTTAGAGCTTTTCCATTAAAGTCTTTTAGGTTTTTATACCTTATGTTTTAAATCATGTTTTATCAAGAATACAAGGTTTCAAAGAAATAAGAGTTTTGGCACTGACTTAAGAAGAAATAACTCAGAGAAGAAGAAATTCGACTTAAAGGTAATCTATTTAGTTTCTATAATGCATTATACAGATCAAAATAAATTATTTGAAATATGTTTTGAACAAATATGTTTTTTTGCTATTACTTTAAAAGATTTACAAAATTATAGAAATCTTTTCTCCATATATTAAATGATTGATTTAGATATATTCTACATTTATATTTTGCAAACATCTACGATAGCTAAAGAAAATAAAAAAACAAATGATTTTTTTTATCTTTTATTTTCTCAGCTCGCCAAATAATTTGAAATTCTGTAAACTCACCTAATTTTTACGCTTTAAATGTTTTTATGTTTACCTATAAAGCAGTTTACAGATGTCAATATTTTAGCTGTGGTCAATTCGATCAAGTTGATGTTACCATCATCAAACCTTAATATCGATCCAAACAATAATATTAAAATACATTTAAATCGTTACAAAAATATTCTGTTTTGTTAACAACAACCTCAAATTAAATTATTCTTTTTATAATATAAAAGAAAGTTCATAAGTGTTTGAAAGGTTAAACTAAATTAGTTTTAATTTGAAAATAAACGAAAGATGATTAAATTTCTGATTTGTTTTTGAAGCAAGTTTTTTAAAACACGTATGATACGTTTGATGTATGAGATTATCAAACCACCACGAGATTTAGTACACAGCTTATTTAATAATTTCAACTTTTATTTTCTTCTTAAGATATGCTGAAAACTGCTGAAAATTTCGTTTTTTTGTTTTCAAACAAATTTTTTAAATCTAAAAATTGATGGTTGATTAAAGCAATAATGTTAAAATTAAATTTTCAAATCAAGAATTTTAAGTAGAAATATGCTGGTTTAAAAATCAAACTTCAAAAACTGTATTCTTGTTAACATCGTTTAATTAAAATAGCTAAGAAGCCGAAATTCGTAGATTTTATTGATTTTATAAACAGAATAACACACTTCTAACCATTCTAAAACATTTCTAAAACATTTTGTAGAGTACAACGAAATTATCAAAAACTACAACTTTTGATAATTTGCTTTAGGCTAGTTATTAATAGCAGGAACTAAAAAGTTCATTTCTAGCTATTAATTTAACAAAAAAATGTTTTTTTCTAAAATATTAAACAATTTTAGGTTTTGCAACGTATTGACTTTAAATAGTTTTTACTAAACTTGTGTTTTATATTTCCCCGGGCTTGTTTCTGATTTAAAAAGGACTTTTTATATGTTTTGATAAACTAATCATCAATAAACTATAGAACACAGCAGTTTGTACGACGAAAATCTATTTCAATTTATATGTTTGTTGAGTAGAACAACAACTTTTAAAATTCTGTTTAAGAATAAGATCTACTTAATCAAATAATTATCGGTTGGTGTCTGAATTATTTTAAATAATGAATTATTATCAGTTTTATCTTTAAGTTTAATCTGATGTATTTAAAATCATATATATATTAAAATCATTTAGTAATTGAACAAAATATTGTTGTTATCTACAACAAACTGTAAGTTGAAGATCAGATGTTTTGTAAGTTTTGTACTTAGCTACAAGAGCTCAAACTGAGGCCCGCAGGCACCAGATGATTTCTAATTTTGTATAATAATAGCATTAAAAAGTAATTTTGCAAGAAATATAAGCAGAAGGAAGTAAAATTTTTTGGCTGAGTTTTTTAAGCTATTTATTATTAAGTAGTTAGATATTTGAGATTTAGATAGATATTAAGACTATTAACAATTAGATTATCTTTAAACACTGTCATTGTTGATAGTAACTTTGTAGAATTAATTTTTTCCTGTTTATTTTAAGAATAATTAAAATTTTGCAATTTTTTATTATACTTAATACTTGTAATATATTAATTGATTTTAAAAAAATAACTTCAATTTTTTATTTAGATATAACTAACTTTATCTATGAAAAATTACATTTCTTAATTCGTAATAAATTTTGGTAAATTTTTTATATTAAACTATTAACCTTTAATAAATTCAGACTATTTTGTCAGCAATTATTTAGCTATTTACTTAAAATTTATTCCTTTAGTACGCGCTGAACTTACTTAAAGAAGATTTAATCAAGTAATTCCGGTAAAATTTATAATTATTCAGATAGCTTATTTGGATAATCTAAGTATGTCTGGATATAGAAGTTCGATAATTTTGTTGGTTTCGTTTCTTTTGTTTCAAGGTATTTACTTCAATGGTTGCTGGAACTATAAATTATAACTTCTTATTTTCAGTAATTTCAACTCAAATATGTAATCCTCGGCTTCGAATGCCTTGTGGTGAAGTTGGTAGTGATAAGAGTCGTAGTATTTGCTTGAAAAATAAGCATTGTTGTTATGATTCTTCTTCAAATCCAAAATGCTTTATAAAAACCGGTAAATAATTAGTAATAAATTTCATACAATTTCATAAAATCTGATTTCAGTTGAAGATCTGTCAAGTGCATTACGAAAAGCAACATCTAAACTCGGGAAACCTCCAACTCAATCCATAAATCGTCAAACTTTAACAAGTGTAGCTTCAAAGCTTAATGTAACATCTGTAAGTTTTAATATTTTGCTGCAGTAAGATGTAGTAGTTTCTATTTTTCTTTAGCTTCCTACTGAAGGTCGTTTTGGTACTTCATTCGGTGTAGCATCATTGGCATTTGGCTTTCCAAAATGTCCTCTTAAGGTTCCTTTCTGTATGAGGTGAGTAAGAATTATTAAAGATAAAAACGGAATCTAAAATCTGAATCAACTTCTAACAAAAATAAGAATCATCTTTGGAAATCCGAAGAATTAAATACGACCTTATTCTGATTTTTAAAATTATTCACAACCTAATTGATCTTCAGTTTGATGACTTTTTCTCCAATAGTCCCTCCCTCAAGTTATATCAACTTAGAAGACATAAATTACATCTTAATAAGCCCACTCCACCAGCTACGTTAAGCAGATTAAGTTTTTTCTCATACCGCACAATCAGTACATGGAACAATCTGCCATCAGAGATTGTCATGTCAAAATCACTTATGCTGTTCAAGAAAAAGCTGAATTGTTATAATATCGCCAACATTGCCATTTCTAAACTGTGAATTTTTCTCTTTTACAATACTATGATTCTGTGCAATTCTTCATTGTCATATGCTTTTTCGTATACACGTCAAATAGATCTAATTTGTGAGAATATGTGTTAGCGAGAGGTGCTCTTTTTAGGCACCCTCCTTCACATTTATTGTAATAAATAAATAAATAAATAAATAAATAAATAAATAAATAAATAAATAAATAAATAAATAAATAAATAAATAAATAAATAAATAAATAAATAAATAAATAAATAAATAAATAAATAAATAAATAAATAAATAAATAAATAAATAAATAAATAAATAAATAAATAAATAAATAAATAAATAAATAAATAAATAAATAAATAAATAAATAAATAAATAAATAAATAAATAAATAAATAAATAAATAAATAAATAAATAAATAAATAAATAAATAAATAAATAAATAAATAAATAAATAAATAAATAAATAAATAAATAAATAAATAAATAAATAAATAAATAAATAAATAAATAAATAAATAAATAAATAAATAAATAAATAAATAAATAAATAAATAAATAAATAAATAAATCTTGCTCTTGTTGTTACTTTAAATTTGAATAAACTGATTTATAGGTTGCCATGCCAACCCTTTAATCCTCGATCTGAAGCTGATCCCTCTCAATGTTATTCGGACCCTCGATGCTGCTTTGATGCTGATCTGTTTATTTACAAGCAAATATTTGGAAATAGTTTTATGGGAAATGCCCCAGTTTGCTTTCTGGGACCAACATCTTTACGATTTGTGTCAGTAATTTTGAACTTTTCGATTTTTAGATATGAATTGTTACATATTTCAGTGAGATAAGTTCAACAATACAACCCTGGAACCCATTTTATTTGCAACCTGTTGTTGATTTATTTGAGAAGGTTGTCGATTTAAACTTGGATTTTGAACGCGCTAGGGTTTGCTTTGCATCAAACATGATTAATTTAAATTACTTTGTAACTCCAAAATGTGGATGGGCTGGTAAATCAAGTTTAAAGTTATATTAAAAATTTTAAAGGTCCTTATTTGCAGGAATTACAAAGTTGGAATGTTATTTAAAGGGTTGCTGTTTTGATAGAAGGAACTTTCGTTGTTACTACCCAAGAAAATTGTTTCCACAGCAACAGAACTCATACTTTGGTAACTTATTTGGACCAGTATCTTCACCACGGCAGCCTACTTATTCCGCTGAAGATGAGCTTCAATATCCTGAGCTTTTTCAGACTAAAACAAAAACTTGTAGCAAGGTAAACATTTTCAGATCAATTTTAAATTTAAATCAATTTCAAACTTTTTCAGTATGGATTAGGAGGTGATCCAATTGAAATTTTCCAGCGTCTTCCCTGTTCTCAATCTCCACGAGGAAGCGGTACTACAGGCCTTTTAGATCTTTTCCGCAACTGTCCTTCAGTATGCTGTAAGAATTATATGGCGCTGATACCCGGACTCCAAGACCTATCAAGAACAGGATCGCCTTCTAATAGAGCTTTAGTACAATCTCAACTAAGATCTTATACAGGACAAAGTTTATCATCCAACTTTATCGCCTCATTTTTCTGTCCTTACACTTACAACAAGCTTCCTGGACTTGGAGACTTAAGTGAATCTATTAGTGACTGTTGTCAGCAGCGAGCTTGTTATCATAAAGCACTAGGTTCAAGTGGGACAGTTGGGTCGATTCAAGTATGGGGACAGTGGGGGCCCTTTTCTGAATGTGATGGACAATGTGGGAGTCGAGGTTTTCGTACCCGAACACGAGCTTGTTTGTCTGGAATTTGCAGTGGACCAGATACTGAAACTATTAGCTGCACAATAGAATGTCGAGCCTGCCAGTGGAGTAACTGGTCACCTTCTGGGGGGTGCAGTGTAACATGTAGTAAACCAAACAATTATGGTTTTCAACGGTTTACTAGAACTTGTGAAAATAGATTACTTGGTCCAACTTGTTATCGGTCGAACCTTTGTCCTGGTTCAAGCACAAAGACTGTAAGATGTGTAGGTTTACCCCTATGCCCTGCTACTATTCGTAAATGGAGCAGTTGGTCTAGATGTGGAAGAGACTGTATGCAAACTCGTGTTCAAATTTGTACTTCTTATGGAATGCCTTTACCTCAGTCGCAATGTCAAGGTAGCCGAGAATCAAAATCGTGTGATTTTGGTAACTGTAGCAACCAGCCACAATGGGTTAGTTGGACATCATGGTATCCTTGGACAACCTGTTACTATAAAGGACAAAGTAGGACCAGATATCGAAGATGCTTATATAAAGGAAACCTAGCAACACCAATTGGTGATGATATTTGTACTTATGTTCATAAAACTGACCCAACTGGTAGATCTAATTGTAACATTTTATATTGATGAGATAGAAATAAATAACATCATTATCAAGAATGTTTTTTTATTTTTAATAAAAGAAATAATTTATGTTTTATCAACTGTAGGTTATGGAAAGGTGCTTGTAACGAAATGAAATATTTTTGTAGTTTATACAAAGTTTTATCTTTTAAATTAAAAGTTCAACCTTTGGTAAAAAAAGAGAAAAATGTATTTAATTAAATATCTGTCGACTTAAATCTATATAAATCATTTGATGTTTCAGTTTTAATTTAAAATAATTAAAAAAATTTAATAAGAAATAATTCTGGAATAGGCATATTTATTGTGGTGTGGGAAACAGAAAAGTACCCAGTCAGATAATCTGGATTGAGAACAACACGTCCAGAGTGATTAATGATAGCTTTGGGTTACGAGAAGATATTTTCCAACAGATAGATTATATGGTCTTACAGACTGTGCACTGAAGCAAGCAATTATTATGTCTTCAATCTACTGTAATCAAGTTTTTCTTAAGTAAAGTTATTTCCAGTTGGTTATTAGTGCAGCTAGTATCTAAAGGATTTTTTAAAGAATATTTAGGTCGAAAATCTTGTGTATAAGTCCGAATAGTTCATCAGCATTAGATGACGTTTTAGAATAGCTATACACTATTGTAAAAGGCGGCTAATAAAAACTGTAGTCAATGACAAACGACACAATTGTCTCCATACAGAAACTAGCAACACGAAATACACCAAGACACGAAACTAAAAACAAACTAATGAAATGACGAAACTAAAAGTCACATTTACTTATATGGTACAAAAATCTAATGTTAAATCATTCAAAAATACCAAGAAGTCATGTAAACTGACAATAAAAATGTGCCAAAGGTAAGTGTACTCAAGGAAACTTATGTAGAAGCTGATGTGATACTGAAAATATTGCCAAAAAGTTTGCGCATCATCCACTACAATTAAAAAGCAAAAAAATCTGTGGAAAACTTAAAGTGTGTATTCTCTTACCAAGGACTGTGAATTTAACACAAGCAGTGGAACACAAAGATCAGCCACTTATTCAGAGATAGATTATTATAAATATAACAGTTGTTAGAGCAAAACACTTTGGCAATAGAAGAAGTTTTCCATCGAGCATTGACACTTGAACAATTTCCTTTGATGGATTTATCAAAGCTGTGAAAGAATCAGTAAATCTAAATGAAGACAAATGAAGTAGCAAAACTGAGATATATGAGATATGTGATATATTTAGTAAAACAGTAAAATATCTTACCGCTGACGTAAATGTGTTAAGTGCAACTATGGTATAAACGTCTGTCATTCCATCATAAGCTTGTTTGTAAGAAGCGCGTATTGTTGTTGTTAGTTGCCTTATTAATTTGAATACAGACCCATGTTTATTACGATTTATTCAAATAAATAGAATTTGTTTCTGGGGCGAATTGTTGCCAGCTGTCTTGGTGTTTTTGGAGCACAGTGCAAATTAGTTTATTTATTTATTTCAATAAATGCAAAGTAGGGTACCTGAAAAGAACAACTCTCGCTAACACACATTCTCACAAATAACATCTGTTTAGTCAAAAATATAGAAAGCAAAAGATGTAACACATGACATTTCAGTAGTCCTCAAAACATATAACAGTGAACAATTACATAGAATATTAATAATATAAGAAAGTGAAAAATTCAGTTTAGAAATGAGAATTCTGGCAATATTAAAACGGTTCAACTTCTTTTTGAACAACACGAGTGATTCCGACATGACAACGTCTGATGGCAGCTGGTTCCATGTACTAATTGTGCGGTATCAGAATAAATTTGCTCTGACCAATGTACCAGGTGATATGAGCTTATTAAGATCATAATATAATATATATATATATAATAATAATATAAGTTTTACAATCATTTTCAGTATACTAAAAAAAACTTAGAAAAATAAAAGTTGAAGTCAAAAGATTTTTTAAAGAAAATTAATATTTTAAGAAGAAATTAATTCTCTATTTTAGTTTCATTTTTAAAGATTTTCATGAAATTGAAGAACATTAAAACTTGCTTCTGTTGGTAAAGTTGTTTTATTTTGATTGAAGAACCCCATAGAGAACATATTAGATATTGCGATCTTTCAAATAGTCTTTGAAATTAAATAAAAAATGTTCCTACACCGGGAATCGAACCCGGGCCGCCTTGGTGAAAGCCAGGAATCCTAACCACTAGACCATATAGGAGGACAGTTACTTTGATCGTTTACAAATAGAGATTGCGATGGAATCGATAGGAGAAAGTTTGGTTTACTCCTTTAAAAAAGCTTCCTACTCCATTGGTTCTTATTGAAACTGTTTAATTCTGAATGAAGAGCTTTTGAGGACGTATCTTGATTGAGAAAATATTCTATGAAGTTAAGATGACAAAAAACATTAAATATTTCAAACAATAATACGAGATGAAAAAAAGGAACGATGTTGAGTTTGTAGAAGCGTTCTTCGTATGAATAAAAATGCCACATCTAAGAAAAGCTTTTGTGGTGAATGATCTTTTGTAAAATGAAGTTTTCATACGGAGAAGTTGAACTCTAATTTAGTAGATTTAAGAATTTCAACAAAGTCCAAATATTTCTTGTTTTGAAAGAGATGAGAATTTGGTAGAAATTTAATGAATAAGTTTGAATTTTTAGGTCTTTAATGACCTGATATTGGCATTCCTTTGACTTGCTTCGGTCTTAAACGGTCTTAGAAGTATGCCAGGGGAGAAATTATGGAGATCCAGTTGTTGTTCATGCAGCAGGATTCCACATTCCACGCCAACAAGGTTTCATGTATCATTTGATGACAAGCTCACTTTGAGATGTTAATAAAAATTTTGACTATTAGAAACTTTTTACTTCGAATTGCTGAAAATGTTGATGAAAATCTGAATAATTTAAACAGATTTTTTGATCAAGTTAATTTTAGCAAATGTTGAGCTTAGATGCAAGAAAAGAATTGAGTTTCATAAAATTTCACTAATTATCTTAAACTAAAACAGACTCTAAAAGTTATTTATAAATTGACGAAAACAAATCTTACAGAATAATTTTCAGCTTTCATAAAGAAGTTAAGATTTATATCGAGTTTTGTTTCTTAACTTAATTCTTAACTTAGTATCATTTTCAAAGATGTGGTTGATTTTGAATAAAAAGCTTCTGAGAACATATATGCGATCTTTAAAGTATTCTTTGAAATTAAAAAAAAATTGTTCCTACACCGGGAATCGAACCCGGGCCGCCTGGGTGAAAGCCAGGAATCCTAACCACTAGACCATATAGGAGGATAGTATCAGTTGTTATCTTTTGTATTTAATATTTTAGATAATATATGCATTTATCATAATTAATATGATTATTAATTACGATCGAAATAGCTTCAAACAATTTATTTATTTTTTGCTTCTACAAAAGTATTATAGAGTAAATACAAAAGTATTTTTTCCTAAAACTTTCAAACTGAAAATGTTTTCAGAAAAAATAAATTTTAGTCGTTTTTGGTAAATTTATAATGAAATACAACAACGAAAAAAGTTTTATGATAAAAAAGAAAACAATGTTCCTACACCGGGAATCGAACCCGGGCCGCCTGGGTGAAAGCCAGGAATCCTAACCACTAGACCATATAGGAGGACGATGAACTTAATGTTTTATAAATTCTTACAAATCTCTATTTTAGTATCATTTTCAAAGATGTGTTTGATTTTAATGTAATCGGGAAAGAAACATCAAAACTTTCTTTGGCTATAGAAGAAGTTGTTACTCCATAATTAGGGTAAAGTAACTTACTTCTGCTTGTATAGTTGTTTTATTTTGAATGAAGAGCTCCATATGAAGAATGAGAACTCTGAAAATATATGAGAGTAACTTAACTGAGACGAATATAAAATAATTATTTTTAGTGGAAGCACTAATCATAAAATTGAAAAGTTGTTCATTTCTTTTCATAAGGCTTCTTTGAGGTTTACTACTAAAACTTTTGACGTAAAGTTTTGAAATAAAATATTCACTTAGTGACAAAATCTTTAGGGTTTCTTCCAAATTATTTCCGATTCAATTTTTAGCGACATCTAAAACATATTTGTTGCTTATTTTTGGGTTATTATTTAAAAAACATAAAATCATTGATCATATTCATGCAGTTATTGAGCTTGAGTTGTCTCAATCGAAGCCATAGATTGGATTAAGAGTAGATTAGTAATAGAAGATTGGAGATATTCAAAGGTTTGGCATCGTGGTTAAAAAGCATTAAGTTTCCAGAACCATTTAATGATGTAGAACTGTCTATAATGTGATTGGGAATTGATTTAGTTTTAAAATTAGCATCATTGTTAGCTTGTAGTGGAGGTTTTAGTAGAAAGAGCTTTTAGTGGGACAAATGTTTAAATTAAATTAACTCAGATTGCAGTTATCATTGAAAGACAGTAAGCAATCTTTATTAATCATGTATTTGTAGTTAGAGGAAGATACAATTAGATGTTAATCTTTTCGAAGATGTATAGAAGTTAGGATATCACCATTAATTTATGGATTAAACTGAATAGATAACAAAAAGACTGAGTTGAAACTAAACTATAAAAGATGTTAACAAAAGCGCAGAGTTCTTTTTCTTAATATTTTTATATTTATTCTCTCAAATAAATAGAACTTAACTTAAAATTTGTTTTAAATTTTGATGATTCAATTAAACGAATATCTTTTTCGCAAGCCTTGAATTGAAACAGATTGAAAGGTATTAATCTGAACCATGAGTTTTAGAATAAGTGAGCTTATAAGCTAGAATTAGAGAAGTAATAACTAGAAAGAAAGTCAATTCAGAAGATTCAAAGTCTTGAACAAATTTTTTTTAATTTCTGTATACTAGAACGTATACTGTTACTTCCACTTTTATTTGAGGTCATCTAAAATATCAAAAAACATCAAACTAATTGAAAATCAAAGTTTTATTATGATTCAAAGTCGAATGTAAAGATGGATATTTTGATGTAACTTTAAAGATACATCAACATTAGACTTTATTTACAGATTAAAGATTGCAATTTTATGAATTCTTTTATGGAGCTACAATCAACTTTATACAAGGAGTTAAATTCAAACTACAGAAAAACATTGGGAACAAAATTACTAATAAATAAATTAAGGTTAAGATACAAGAGAGTTTTAGTTAGTTAACGATCTAAAAACAACTTTCACAATAAAAAAAAATTAAAAAGTTATAATTAATTAGAAAAGAAAATAGTCGACCGTCTGTAGATTTTTTTACTCTTCATTTTCACTTGCACAGATAGTATTTACAATTATTTCTTCGAAATCAGTTAAAAAAGGCACACACATCGATGTATAAGAAGGAAGAGAGTTAATCATTTTAACAGCATGATCTGAAATTGAATCAATATCACAAATGACTGCATCTTCTTCGTTTTTAGAATAACTTTTTTCTCTAAAATTTAACAATTCTACGAAAAGTTCTTCATCTTTTTCTTGGAAAAACTTTTGGCAAGAATTCCATCCTTTTTCAAAAAGTATAATTTTAAGAGCTTTTACATAAAATGGAATATCTCCTACGTTCTCAAAACTTTTACTAAATGCTTTAAAAGAATCTTCCATTCTGATATTAGGAACTGACAGATATAAAATATATTTGCTTTTACAATCAATTGCTACTTCAATGATTTTGCACAAAGCTATTACACAAATTTTGAGGGCATG
The DNA here is from genome assembly GCA_034620365.1 of Pegea sp. RAD2-039. Lineage (NCBI taxonomy): Eukaryota > Metazoa > Chordata > Thaliacea > Salpida > Salpidae > Pegea > Pegea sp. RAD2-039. The sequence goes on along the minus strand of JAQGEQ010000016.1, from coordinate 110,346 downwards.
TCCTTTGTCGATTAAGATATGATACTTTGTTAATTCAATCAAAGTATAATCAAGCAGATTTCTACCTTCAATTCTACGAGTGTTATGTTTCAAAATTTCAATCATTTCAGTAGTATATTCAGCGAGAAGATAAACATTTACCATCACAAAAACTCCATATAAAGGTGTTGTAGATTCTGAAGAATGTTGTGAATATTTTTGAGCGAAATCAATTATTTCGTCAATACATCTGTTAACTTCAGATTTTCCATTGTGTTTAAAAATCTTCTCTAAAACGTCAGTGATCATTCGGCCACAACAATAAGCTTTTTCTTTATCTATTGTGCCTGAAATAGTTGACCAAATCTGATCAAACAAAGAAAGTTTTTTACTTTCAAAAAACTTAGCTACAGAATCAAAAGATGATTGAATGAAGCTATGAAAACATCGACTACTGCTGGTATAGACAGAAAGCTCTTTTGTGGTTTTTAGAATATTTAGTACAACTTCAAAAAACTTTTCAACAAGATAGTCTTTTAATGATGCATTGGAGTTTATTACAATGATTCTTAGTACATCTAAAACATACCCAGGAGTTACACAGTTGACTGTTAGATTGTAATGTACTCTTCGAACCAGATGAATTATAATATTATCATCATATTCCAACTGTTGCAGAAAATAATTTAAGTTGTTGCAATAACTTCTTGTGATATTTTCATTTCTACCATATTGGAAAAACAAACTATCCATTTTAGAAAGCATTTTTGTTTGGGTTTCCTCTTTTAAATTTGGATAACGTATTAATATGTTTTCAATCAAGTCTAAAATAAGTTCTACCAGAATCTCATTATCGCTTTGATCATGAAAAAAATAGATTACTGATGAAAGAAATCTTTCTGCTATATTTGGTAAATCCGCATCAGATGTAAATAAAATCACTTTCTTTGAAAAAAGAAAAATAAAAGTTGAAGTCAAAAGATTTTTTAAAGAAAATTAAAATTTTAAGAAGAAATTAATTCTCTATTTTAGTTTCATTTTCAAAGATTTTGATGAAATTGAAGAACATTAAAACTTGCTTCTGTTGGTAAAGTTGTTTTATTTTAGATGAAGAAACGCATAGAGAACATATTAGAGATCTTTCAAATAGTCTTTGAAATTAAATAAAAAATGTTCCTACACCGGGAATCGAACCCGGGCCGCCTGGGTGAAAGCCAGGAATCCTAACCACTAGACCATATAGGAGGACGGTTACTTTGATCGTTTACAAATAGAGATTGCGATGGAATCGATAGGAGAAAGTTTGGTTTACTCCTTTAAAAAAGCTTCCTACTCCATTGGTTCTTATTGAAACTGTTTAATTCTGAATGAAGAGCTTTTGAGGACGTATCTTGATTGAGAAAATATTCTATGAAGTTAAGATGACAAGAAACATTAAATATTTCAAACAGTAATACGAGATGAAAAAAAGGAACGATGTTGAGTTTGTAGAAGCGTTCTTCGTATGAATAAAAATGCCACATCTAAGAAAAGCTTGTGTGGTGAATGATCTTTTGTAAAATGAAGTTTTCATACGGAGAAGTTGAACTCTAATTTAGTAGATTTAAGAATTGCAACAAAGTCCAAATATTTCTTGTTTTGAAAGAGATGAGAATTTGGTAGAAATTTAATGAATCAATTTTGAATAAATAAATTCTGTGAATCATTTTGAATTTTTAGGTCTTTAATGACCTGATATTGGCATTCCTTTGACTTGCTTCGGTCTTAAACGGTCTTAAACGGTCTTAGAAGTATGCCAGGGGAGAAATTATAGAGATCCAGTTGTTGTTCATGCATCAGGATTCCACATTCCACGCCAACAAGGTTTCATGTATCACTTGATGACAAGCTCACTTTGAGATGTTAATAAAAATTTTGACTATTAGAAACTTTTTACTACGAATTGCTGAAAATGTTGATGAAAATCTGAATAATTTAAATAGATTTTTTAATCAAGTTAATTTTAGCAAATGTTGAGTTTACAGATGCAAGAAAAGAATTAAGTTTCAAAGAAATAACTAATTATCTTCAATTAAGACAGACTCTAAAAGTTATTTAGAAATTGACGAAAACAAATCTTACAGAATAATTTTCAGCTTTCATAAAAAGTTGACTTTTATATCGAGTTTTGTTTCTTAACTTAATTCTTAACTTAGTATCATTTTCAAAGATGTGTTTGATTTTTAATAAAGAGACTTTGAGAACATATATGCGATCTTTAAAGTATTCTTTGAAATTAAAAAAAAATTGTTCCTACACCGGGAATCGAACCCGGGCCGCCTGGGTGAAAGCCAGGAATCCTAACCACTAGACCATATAGGAGGATGAACTTCTTTACATCTTCTTTCACTAATTTCATCTTTAATTTCAATCTAATTTCAACCATTTGAATCTGGAATCATGACTATGGGTGTAGAAGTCTCATGTTCTATTTGTTTGTTCCAAATAACAAATGTAAGGAATAAGAAAAATTCGCGCTGATTAATGGTGATATGGGCTTATTAAGGTGTAATGGGTGTCGTCTGAGCTGATATAACTTGAGGGAAGGACTAATAGAAAAGAAATCATCAAACTAAAGGTCAATTAAATTGTGGATAATTTTAAAAATTAAGAATTAAGTCGTATTTAATCCGTCGAATTTCCAAAGTATCTAAATTGAAGAAGCTGAGACGATGTTTATAACTATCATATTTAATATTAAGTTTCCTGCATACTAATCTCGTAAATGTGGCCTGAACAGACTCGATTTTTTTGACATCACTAACTTGATATGGCATCCATGCACTGACATTGTATTCAAGAATTGGACGTACGTACAATTTGAAAAGATTGATAAAAAAGCATGGGTTCTTAGAATTAAAGGTCCTTATAAAATAGTAGATTGGGTTGATTGATTTTTCAAAGATCTTGGAAATATAATTATGGCATTTAAAGTCAGATGATAGAGTAATGCCGAGGTCTAGGACCGAAGATACTCGTTGAATAATAAATCTATTGATGGAGTATTGGTTCAAGCAATTTAAAACTGGTTTACAAGAAAAAGTTATAAGTTCAGATTTTGTGGGCTAGATTCTGAGCTGCCAATTCATAGACCAGTTTTCTACAGTGTGTAGTGTAGTTTGAAGTTTTGAAAGATTACAAGATAATAGCTTGATGTCATCTGCATACACAAACACACTGATATCATCTACTGCTACTAATTTTCTGATGAGGTCTTCGATGAAAATTAAAAAGAGAAAGGGACCCAGAACAGAACCCTGAGGAACACCACTAGTGATTTGACTGGAAGTAGATAAGGATCTTTCTACACGAGTTTGTTAGGTTCTACCTGATAAGTAATCTTCAATCCACTGTAAGATAAAGCTGTTGATTTTTAAGTTTTTCAATACAGTAGCGAGCTTAGTGTGTGGGACAGAATCAAACGCTTTTAGCAAAATCGAGATACATGATGTCACAGGGAGTTTTACTTTCGTAATGGACTGTAAGTTCATTAAGAAAAGTGAGATGTTTACTTAGGTAAGATCTCCGTTTCACAAAGCCATGTTGGACATCAGATATTAGATGGTTTTTCATCAAATAACTGGTCTTATGATTGTGAATGATATGTTCTTGAGTTCTGCAGATAACTGAAGTCAGCGAAACTGGTCTGTAGTTAAGTGCAGTGTTTCTGGTATCCCCTTTTTCTAAAAATCAAACCTGGGATTTGATCTGGGATGTTGGAAAATGATACTTTTAAAGAAGAATTAGCCTTAGCTACTATATCGACCGTTATGTCAGGATTTGTCATCTCAGAGACATTTGTAAGAATGTTGGAGTAGGAGAGAGAAGGAGTATTGCCATCATCGGTTATAAAACACTATTAAATTGATTGTTTAGCAATTCAGCATTATTCTTTGGCTCCATTGCAAGCTAGTCGCTGTTATCAAGTAAGGGAGGTATTTGAGATCTCGCCTCAAGCTTGTGATTTATGAAACCAAAATACGTTTTCTTGCTAAGAAAAAAACAGAACTTGCACTTTCTCTTCTTAAATAGAAATTAGAAATAGATTTCTTGTAAACTATACAAAGATCTTTGTATAGAGATTTGATGGAAGGGTCTGTTTTAGTTTGTTTGTATAAGAGTTTTTTTAAATGTTGTAAATTCCTTAAATATCTGGGCAAATGTGATTTTTTGTCTGCTCTATAAAAAGGTTTGAATTTTTCGATTGAATCTTTAACGATGTTAGTAAACCATGAGTAAATAATATTGATGTCTTCGGAAGAGTTGAAATCCAGTCAACACCTGATAAAAACTTATTAATTTTTACGATAAAAATTCCTTTTGCTTGAAGTTTAAATGTTCATAAAAAAGTTTAAATTCAATCATATTGTGATTGCATGTCAAAGCAAAGCATTTTTTTTGATCAACATAGTTAATGTTTTTATATATGTAGGTTTTATAGCTAGCTAAGCTTTAAATAGTTTATAAAACTTGACTAATTTCTTAGTTTAAAACTTATAGATTTAAGAAAGCTATTGTAACAGATTTAGTCTATCTAGTTTATAGAAGAAACACTCGATGGTCAATATAACCTCAATGAAATATGAATTTTGAAATAGATTTCAATGAAATGAAATATATTTTTGAAATATTTCATAAATGGATAAAGATATATGGACAGTTAATGGCATCTTTTTGAATTCTAGAGATTAACATCTGCAAACATTATTTGATAATAGCATTAGATAGATCTTATTCATACAAAAGTAAGGGTACATAGTATAGATACAAAACTACAGAAGGAGTTTACGGGTTTTAGGGTTGAAGATCTAGAGTTTAATGTGATTCTATAGAAGTATAAATTGAGTATTTCAATGAATGACGACTGAAATAAGACAAAAGGATCAGCTTAAGAATACGCTGATGCATTTTGAAAGTCAAGATTTTGCACTCTAAGGACTTTCTAATGCAATATGCGTTATTTGCATATCAATACAAGAAAAGTAATTTAAAAAGATTTTGAAATAGTCTATTGGGTAAAAGAGGTTTGTTTCATAAAGTGTTATTAAAAAATGTCTATTACGGTAGTATATACTATGTACCATTACTTATGTATGATTAAAATCTATCCAACAGCTATTGCCATGTCGAAGTCGCTCGCGTTGTTCAAAATGAAGTTGAACCGTTAAAAAATGTCAAGTTTAGCCTGTTCCGGTAACTTGGAGACTTCTGTTAAGACATCAGTTTTTATTAAATTGGTTACGAAGAGGGTTCTTTATGTTCAGATCTCTAATTTGATCAAAAAGATTAAACAATTTAAAAAGATCTCTATGAAAAAAAGGAGGTATTTGATTTCATAAATTTTAACTACTTTTAATTGTTATTACTCCTAATTGTTAATAAACGTTTCTCCAGTCAACATTATAGGCTATTGATGAAATATTACTAGTAGCTATGAACACGTTTTAATTGATGTAACAGATTTCTTCTAAAAAAAAACAAACAAATATTAATTTAACATTTTATTTATTTCTTCACGAACTTAATATAATTTCGGGATATTTAAAATCATCTTTATATTGAAGATCTTACAAACAATGATAACTTTTCAGCGGTGAAAATTTAAGGAGGAGTAAGATTAGGTGGAGGTTCAGTTGTTGAACCAACTAATAGATGATGCATGAGCTCATAGGATGGAGCCGTAAATCTTCCGTTTGTTGGATTGGGTAATGGGTAGGGTGGTTGTTGACCATGAAAATAGTGACCAGGGAGGACTGGTACACAGTGAGTATATGCTTCACCATGAGTTTTGTCAGAAGATGACCCAGTAAAAGAATCTGGTGCTTGATGCAAATCAGTATAGGCATTCGAAAATACTTCAAGCGGTTTGTCTGGTAACGAAAATTGCCTAAATGGACTTACACCACTAGACATTCTGGTTTGTGGTCGGACCATTTGACCAGCTCTGAAACCAGATTGTCTTACACCAGAAACCATACTGGGCTCGGAGCTACGTGTTAGTTCAAATCTTGGACTGTAAAGTGAACCAAGCCCATAACCAAATGATGAGCTCGATGGACCAGAGAAATATTGTCGATTACAGCCATTGAATGGACTTAATGTAAATCTTGGGCTAAATTTCGGACCATACATAGGGTCATATCGTGGACCATACATAGGGTCATATCTAGGACCATACATAGGGTCAAATCTAGCACCATAAGAGAAGTCAGAAGGCTCATTAAGGTCTGGGCCTGAATTAGGGACAGCAAATTGAGAAATCCAGGAACTGCACCCTGTTAATTCACTACCTTCCTGGCTAGCTTCAATTCGAGTTGTTTTCACAGACTGCATTAATTTAGTAAAATATTAATTTTGTCTAAAATAAATAAAACCCGATCAGTACCTGGAAGGCTGTTGAAAAAGATGGAAGCTTGCAGCATTTTCTTTTACCTACAAAAAGTAAAATACAACATGATGATTAAAAATACTTCTTGTTCATGAAACAATTATATTACTCAACAAAAAATCTTGTCTAGAACAAATTACAATTTTATTGAAAAGTTGTTAGCTATTTCTATTTACTTTACCTTTTTGGCTTAGGTCAATTACAGGATAAGTTTTAAACTGTTCAGTCTCCTTTTCTGCTGCTGGTTCTTCACCCTGCAAGATATCACGTTATTACTTATTTTGAAAACTTAATTTATACATCCGAAGTTGTTAAAAGTAAATGCTTGAAAAGTAAAACATCAACTTTAAATAATATATGATTAAATTGATAATTGTGTATAATGTTATAGGTGATGCCTTAATTTTGTTACTTACTTCAGGAATCAACAATTTATTTATTGATTCTGTTGCCCTGTCAAGATTCATTTGTGCTCTTGGACCTTTTGTAGTTATTACTACATGCAAGGGTTTATCAGATTCAACATAATAATCGAGCATCTGAAAAAAAAATTCGGAGTTAATTAACCAATTTTAATTTTGTTAAAAAAGAAAATATGCGCCAAGCTCGTAATCTTCAGAAGTTGATAACTCTTCAAACATAAAATTTTAGCTTTAGATCATTCATATAGTATTTTTTATATATAAAAAAACTAGATTATCGTTTTGTATATTTCCAAAGATTAATCGAATTACATAATCGTAAATGACCTTTATGTGATTATTAAAGAATCTTTTTCCATGAATTCTGATCTCAGAACACGTTTTGTTTTCAATCTTTTTTATCATACATCCGTTTTGCCCGGTAATCCGTTCGACAAAGTTGCACTGAACAACACTTTTATTTATCAAGTGAATTTAAACATGTTTTACAAACTATGATTGTTTATGAAACTAGTCGCTGAATGAAATTTTATAAAAAATTATTACAAAATTTTTCTTAAGTTTTATATTTGATATTAATCTATATTAGTATGTAACTGAGAAATTATGAATATTTGATTGTTGTTTTTTGTCTATTGAATTAATATTTCAGTAATGCTTTCATTAACACTTACTAATTCATCTTTCATTGTTGGTAGAAGAATGTTCTTTACTAAGACTGTAGTTTCTTCAGGGTTTGAAAAGCATTCATGTCTATTTGCTTCCGGAACATTTTTATCATTTTCCGCAGCTATCTTCATTTCTTCTATAATTCCTACAACAGAATTTTAAATTATTTCTAAGCATTCAACAAATTGATAAGTTAATAAAATTTAAGAGTTGCTTCTGCTTAAATTCATGATTTATCATTACTGTAAAAATTAAAAATATAAATTAGGAAAAACTAACTTTCTCTCACAGCTGTCTTGGCTCGGAAGAGAAACTTATTTTGAAGTATTTCTTCAGCCTGTAATAGCTCCTTTAATAATATTTTTTGTTCATCAATCGCAGGTTGGGAATCAGCAAACATTTTTTATAAATCTTTTGTTTCCTGTAAAATTGAAAATTAGTTTTACTAAAATACTTTTCATTAAGAATTGAAAGGATTTACTAACTTAAGATTTGTATACTTAGAGTAATCACATACTTCCTTATAAGGCATTTTAAAGTATTTCAATAGATTTCAATTAGTTTCTTTAAGTAAATTATCAATTATTTAACTTTTATTATTTATCTAACACGTTTTCTGTAGTCTTTTATAACTTATTATATCACAAAGTTTTATAAAAATTGTATTATAAGAAACACACATATGTTTTATATTTATTATATATGCATAATATATATTTACTAATGAAAACAGCACCATTTTTTTATTTATAATTTGTAATGATAATTTGGTTACTCATCAATTTTTCTAAGAAATGGTTGCTGTAAAGCTTTTATTTACTATCCAAGTTTAGTTTACTTTATAGTTAGTTCATTAATTAAATTGGTTATAAATGTTTATCATTAACTATAAACAAATGCTTAAAATTATACCTAAATAAAAATTTTAAATACTTATTCATAAGTTTCAAAAGAATATTCAAAGCTTTAAATGAACACGAAGTTCAAAGTTTTAAGTAAAAAAAAAGTATAATAACTTTAGATATTAATGTTTGTAAAGTTCATATATAAAATAATTACTAATATAATTCATTTTAATTTGTAAATATATTCTATCAAATAAATTAAAATAATAATTATACAAATTAATAAATTAAAAATTAAAGTAATTAATTATCTAAAGATTTAATTAATTAATAAATTAATAATCAAACTATTCATAACAACTAATGAAAATACACTCAGATTACTGAAAAAAATTATAAATCATTGTAATGCAAGTCACATGACTAGACTAACTGCATGATTATAAGACGTTTTTAATTTTTCTAAATTATTTCATTAATGTAACTTGGTTTACGAAATATACTTTTAGCTTTACAATTTAGTTCTAGAAGTATTACAAAATTACAAAACTAAACTGCTTAGTTTTATTATTATAATTACATAAAAGAATCCTTTATTTAGTAAATTTAAGTCAAATAAAACATTTTATTAACTTAATAATTGATTTTTTGCAACCATCAGTCAAAGTATATGACAAAAAGTCTGATTTATACTTTAAAATGCCCAAATCGTTTGAATTTTGATTAAAAAACGAATAATTTCCTCAAATTAGCTTCACATTTTAACACCTTTGGCAACAAGGAAGGTTTAACAATTTTTATATTAATAATTATCAAACACTATTCAATTAAAAAACTTTAAATTGCAAATAACATGATCAGACTAACTGCATGAATATTTATAAAACTTTTTTTAATTTTCCTAAATCATTTAGTTAATGTAATTTGGTTTACGAAATCTACTTTCAGCTTTACTTTTTAGTTCTGAATGTATTACAAAATTAACAAAACTTAGACTTCTTAGTTCTATTATTATAATTACATAAAATAAGGTTTTATCTAATTATTAAGTTTATTATATTATTATCATTATATTATTTTATTTATATTTAAATAAAACAATTTGTAAATATACTTGGCTGATGCAAGAGATACAACTCAATGATCTGCAGATAAAAATGAAGATGAAATTATCATTTGTCAGTTGACTCACTTTGTGTTCGAAAAATGCTCTGAAAATCCTTCTGAATACAAAATTTAGTTGAAAGATTAAGAAGAAGAGTTAGAGGAAACGAAAAAGGACAGAAAAGAGTTGAAAGAAAAGCTTGAAATTGCCAAAAAAGAAGGTTTATAAATAGATAAAATGCTGATGTAAATTGTATGTCAGGGTTTCCAACTATTTTATATTTAAACGTTCAAACTGTTTAATAAACACTACTAAAGAAATGAATGAACAATGGAATATTAATTCATTAAACTTTGACAGTGGGTTTCAAATCAACAAACACAGCTCTTGGAACATACAACCAAGATAGTTTAACAATTTTCAAGTAAAACAATTCCTACTTTAACTACGAGAATTATGGTGCTTTTAACTACTAAACTTATAGTTTTTGTGTTTGCTATAAGAGCTGTATAATTTATTGTTTTCAGCTATGTGTTAAATAAATAAAATGCAATTTAACCCAACGAAATTTGTCAACTTTGGTTTAAAATATATCTTAAAACCTATTTACTCAACAAAAGGTTTTTGATATCTGTATTTAAAATTCATCTGTTGGTAGATTTCAAGATTTAAGTTTTTATCACCAAATGCTTTTTCTCCTAATTGAAAGAATATTAATTCTAGCTTGTAATTAAAAAAAATATGGGACTTGTAATTTATCTCTTATTTGTTAGCAATAATTGATTTAATACGAAAAAACTAACTGCTAGTTCAACAGGAAGATAATTTAGGAAATTTACAGTTTAAAAGTAAGTAGTTACAGTTTAAATGAAGTTCTGAACCAAGTCAATATTAAATTTAACCAACCAGTCACCAACTAACCAACCAGCAATCAACCAATCAGCAATCAACCAATCAGCAACCAACCAATCAGCAACCAACCAATCAGCAATCAACCAATCGGCAACCAACCAATCAGCAACCAACCAATCAGCAATCAACCAACCAGCAACCAACCTCTGAGTAACCAACCAATCAGCAATCAACCAATCAGCAACCAACCTCTCAGCAACCAACCAATCAGCAATCAGCAATCAACCAATCAGCAACCAACCTCTCAGCAATCAACCAATCAATAACCAACCTCTCAACAGCCAACAAATCAGCATTCAACCAATCAGCAACCAACCAATCAGCAATCAACCAATCAGCAATCAACCAATCAGTAACCAACCTTTCAGCAACCAACCAATCAGCAATCAACCAATCAGTAACCAACCTCTCAGCAGCCAACCATTCAGCAACCAACCAATCAGCAACCAACCAATCAGCAATCAACGTACATCTGTCTGTTCTTTATTTGAAGCTTCAAAATTTTGCTGAAGAAAGGAGATAAACAACCAGAACAAAAATAGATTACGTCATCACAATTATAGATATATTTTTCACTCGAATCGACATTATCTTTTATCACTATGTCATCATACTTAAAAGAGTTATCATCACTAGAAAGGTTATTGTAAATCGCGATATCTTATGATGTCATCACTGCAGACAAGTTTTCAACACTCGGGTATGACGTCACACTTTCGTTTGTAGCTAGATATTACTGGATGTGACGTCATAAGCTAATGGGCGTCTTCTCATTGGGTATTTGAGAAAACATCTTAACTTTAGTGTCTTGACCAATTATTTGGTAGAAAAGAAAGTGACATGTTGATTGTTTGTACGTGATACAATTGAAATATTTTACCGGAAATGTATTGAATCTAAATATTGAATGAACTACATTCATTTAATCATTGACTTGTTGGTAAAAACATCGTATCGTTAGTACGTTCATCGTTTCGATAGAAGCCTTATTTAATTGACTAAAACTCTATATAAGGAATCATTTTAAATACAAAGAATTTGCAGACATAACTTAAACATTAACTTCCAACTATTTAAAAAGCAATACACGAACTTAGTACCAGAAAATAAAGCAGTTTGTCATGGAAGACCTTGGCATACACCTTGGCATAAAAGAGTTTCTGGAATACGGTCACAAAAAAAAAGTCATAACAATTATGTGTTTGAATTAAGAAGTTAACAAGAGAAGTTAGTAGGGGGCATATGTACACATTCGGTTCAGATGCAAAAACAAATGTACATATTTATTATTTGTTAACTTTCAATCTGGTTGGAGACCAGTCAGTACCAAGTCTAAACGATAGAAAAGGAGGACCGTATATTTGATGGACAGTTATGAATAGAGTAAGGCTGGTACAGTGAAACCAAACAATAGTTCATAAACAGCTTAATGTGTAATAGTCATAAATTGAGGATTGTTTGACAGACAAGCTATTGACTAAATTTAAAAAGGGAATCTTCTTTGTTATTATTGATTGAAGATATGGTTAATAAACAACAACAACAATAAACAAAATATAAGTTTCTTACTTTTCATCAGTTTAAGCTAGCTTACAACCAAATTTATTTATTACAATAAATGTGAAGGAGAAAGCACCTCTCGCTAACACACATTCTCACAACTAACATCTATTTAGTCAAAAATATAGAAAGTAAAAGATGGAACACATGACATTTCAGTAGTCCTCAAAGCATATAACAGTGAAAAATTACATAGAATACTGATAATATAAGAAAGAGAAAAAATCACAGTTTAGAAATGACAGTGTTGGTAACATTAAAACGGTTCAACTTAATTTTGAACAACGCGAGCGACTTCGACATGGCAATAGCTGTTGGATAGATTTTAATCATACATAAGTAATGGTACATAGTATATACTACCGTAATATACATTTTTTAATAACACTCTATGAAACAAACCTCTTTTACCCAATAGACTATTTCAAAATCTTTTTAAATTACTTTTCTTGTATTGATATGCAAATAATGCATATTGCATTGGAAAGTCCTTAGAGTGCAAAATCTTGACTTTCAAAATGCATCAGCGTATTCTTAAGCTGATCCTTTTCTATTATTTCAGTCGTCATTCATTGAAATACTCAATTTTTACATCTATAGAATCACATTAAACTCTAGATCCTCAACCCTAAAACCCGTAAACTCTTAATTAATTTCGTTAATCAGTATTAAATTGTTGCTAACAGATAAGAGATAAATTAAAAGTCCCAAATTTTTTTTAATTTCAAACTAGAATTAATATTCTTTCAATTAGGGAAAAACCATTTGATAAAAATCACCAGGTTTTTATCACCAGGTAATAAAAACTTAAAACTTGAAATCGACGAACAGATAAATTGCAAACGTTTTGTTGAGAAAATAGGTTTTAAGATATATTATAAACCAAAGTTGACAAATTTGTTTGGTTAAATTGCATTTTTTTTTATTTAACGCATAGCTGAAAACAATAAAGTACAGAGCTCTTATTGCAAACACAAAAACTATAAGTTTAGTAGTTATAAGCACCATAAGTCTCGTAGTTAAAGTAGGAATTGTTTTACTTGAAAATTGTTAAACTATCTTGGTTGTATGTTCCAAGAGCTGTGTTTGTTGATTTGAAACCGACTGTCAAAGTTTAATGAATTAATATTCCATTGTTCATTCATTTCTTTAGTAGTGTTCATTATACAGTTTGAACGTTTAAATATAAAGTAGTTGGAAACCCTGATTACAATTTACTCAATTCAGCATTTTATCTATTTATAAACCTTCTTTTTTAGCAGTTTCAAGCTTTTCTTTCAACTCTTTTCTGTCCTTTTTCATTTCCTCTAACTCTTCTTCTTAATCCTTCAACTAAATTTTGTATTCAGAAGGATTTTCAGAGCATTTTTCGAACACAAAGTGAGTCAACTGACAAATGATAATATCATCTTCATTTTTATCTGCAGATCATTGAGTTGTATCTCTTGCATCAGCCAAGTATATTTACAAATTGTTTTCTTTAAATATAAATAAAATAATATAATGATAATAATATAATGAACTGAATAATTAGATAAAAACTTCTTTTATGTAATTATAATAATAGAACTAAGAAGTCTAAGTTTTGTTAATTTTGTAATACTTCTAGAACTAAAAAGTAAAGCTGAAAGTAGATTTCGTAAACCAAATTACATTAACTAAATGATTTAGAAAAATTAAAAAAAGTTGTATAAATATTCATGCAGTTAGTCTGATCATGTTATTTGCAATTTAAAGTTTTTTAATTGAATAGTGTTTGATAATTATTAATATAAAAATTGTTAAACCTTCTTTGTTGCCAAAGTTGTTAAAATGTGAAGCTAATTTAAGGCAATTATTCGTTTTTTAATAAAAATTCAAACGATTTGGGCATTTTAAAGTATAAATCAGACTTTTTGTCATATACTTTGACTGATGGTTGCAAAAAAATCAATTATTAAGTTAATAAAATGTTTTTATTTGACTGAATTTTACTAAATAAAGGATTCTTTTATGTAATTATAATAATAAAACTGAACACTTTAGTTTTGTAATTTTGTAATACTTCTAGAACTAAAAAGTAAAGCTAAAAGTATATTTCGTAAACCAAATTACATTAATGAAATAATTTAGAAAAATTTAGAAAAGTTTTATAACTATTCATGCAGTTAGTCTAGTCATGTGACTTGCATTACAATGATTTATATTTTTTTTCAGTAATCTGGGTGTATTTTAATTACTTGTTTTAATTAATTTGATTATTAATTTATTAATTAATTTAGTTATTAAGTTTGTATTTAGTTTACATATTAATTTGTTAATTAGTATAATTATTATTTTAATTTATTTGATGGAACATATTTACAAATTAAAATGAATTATATTAGTAATTATTTTATATTTGAACTTTACAAACATTAATATCTAAAGTTATTATACTTTTTTTTTACTTAAAACTTTGAACTTCGTGTTCATTTGGAGCTTTGAATATTCTTTTAAAACTTATGAATAAATATTTAAAATTTTTATTTAGGTATAATTTTAAGCATTTGTTTATAGTTAATGATAAACATTTATAACCAATTTAATTAATGAACTAACTATAAAGTAAACTAAACTTGGATAGTAAATAAAAGCTTAACAACAACCATTTCTTAGAAAAATTGATGAATAACCAAATTATCATTACAAATTATAAATTAAAAAATGGTGCTATTTTCATTAGTAAATATATATTATGTATATATAATAAATATAAAACATAAGTGTGTTTCTTATAATACAATTTTTATAAAACTTTGTGATATAATAAGTTATAAAAGACTACAGAAAACGTGTTAGATAAATAATAAAAGTTAAATAATTGATAATTTACTTAAAGAAACTAATTGAAATCTATTGAAATACTTTAAAATGCCTTATAAGGAAGTATTTGATTACTCTAAGTATACAAATCTTAAGTTAGTAAATCCTTTCAATTCTTAATGAAAAGTATTTTAGTAAAACTAATTTTCAACTTTTCAGGAAACAAAAGATTTATAAAAAATGTTTGCTGATTCCCAACCTGCGATTGATGAACAAAAAATATTATTAAAGGAGCTATTACAGGCTGAAGAAATACTTCAAGAAAAATTTCTCTTCCGAGCCAAGACAGCCGTGAGAGAAAGTTAGTTTTTCCTAATTTATATTTTTAAATTTTACAGTAATGATAAATCATGAATTTAAGCAGAAGCAACTCTTGAATCTTATTAACTTATCAATTTGTTGAATGCTTAGAAATAATTTAAAATTCTGTTGTAGGAATTGTAGAAGAAATGAAGATAGCTGCGGAAAATGATAAAAATGTTCCGGAAGCAAATAGACATGAATGCTTTTCAAACCCTGAAGAAACTACAGTCTTAGTAAAGAACATTCTTCTACCAACAATGAAAGATGAATTAGTAAGTGTTAATGAAAGTATTACTGAAATATTAATTCAATAGACAAAAAACAACAATCAAATATTCATAATTTTTCAGTTACATACTAATATGGATTATAATCAAATATATAACTTAAGAAAAATTGTGTAATAATTTTATATAAAATTTCATTCAGCGACTAGTTTCATAAACAATCATAATTTGTAAAACATGTATAAATTCACTTGATAAATAAAAGTGTTGTTCAGTGCAACTTTGTCGAACGGATTACCGGGCAAAACGGATGTATGATTCAAAAGATTGAAAACGAAACGTGTTCTGAGATCAGAATTCATGGAAAAAGATTCTTTAATAATCATATAAAGGTCATTTATGTAATTCGATTAATCTTTGGAAATATAAAAAATGATAATCTAATTTTTTTATATATAAAAAATACTATATGAATGATCTAAAGCTAAAATTTTATGTTTGAAGAGTTATCAACTTCTGAAGATTACGAGCTTGGCGCATATTTTCTTTTTTAACAAAATTAAAATTAGTTAATTAACTCGGAATTTTTTTTCAGATGCTCGATTATTATGTTGAATCTGATAAACCCATGCATGTAGTAATAACTACAAAAGGTCCAAGAGCACAAATGAATCTTGTCAGGGCAACAGAATCAATAAATAAATTATTGATTCCTGAAGTAAGTAACAAAATTAAGGCATCACTTATAACATTATACACAATTATCAATTTAATCATATATTATTTAAAGTTGATGTTTTACTTTTCAAGCATTTACTTTTAACAACTTCTGATGTAAAAATTAAGTTTTCAAAATAAGTAATAACGTGATATCTTGCAGGGTGAAGAACCAGCAGCAGAAAAGGAGACTGAACATTTTAAAACTTATCCTGTAATTGACTTAAGCCAAAAAGGTAAAGTAAATAGAAATAGCTAACCACTTTTCAATAAAATTGTAATTTGTTCTAGACAAGATTTTTTGTTGAGTAATATAATTGTTTCATGAACAAGAAGTATTTTTAATCATCATGTTGTATTTTACTTTTTGTAGGTAAAAGAAAATGCTGCAAGCTTCCATCTTTTTCAACAGCCTTCCAGGTACTGATCGGGTTTTATTTATTTTAGACAAAATTAATATTTTACTAATTTAATGCAGTCTGTGAAAACAACTCGAATTGAAGCTAGCCAGGAAGGTAGTGAATTAACAGGGTGCAGTTCCTGGATTTCTCAATTTGCTGTCCCTAATTCAGGCCCAGATCTTAATGAGCCTTCTGACTTCTCTTATGGTGCTAGATTTGACCCTATGTATGGTCCTAGATATGACCCTATGTATGGTCCAAGATATGACCCTATGTATGGTCCGAAATTTAGCCCAAGATTTACATTAAGTCCATTCAATGGCTGTAATCGAGGTTCCTTCTCTGGCCCATTGAGCTCATCATTTGGATATAGGCTTGGTTCACTTTCTAGTCCAAGATTTGAACTAACACGTAGCTCCGAGCCCAGTATGGTTTCTGGTGTAAGACAATCTGGTTTCAGAGCTGGTCAAATGGTCCGACAACAAACCAGAATGTCTAGTGGTGTAAGTCCATTTAGGCAATTTTCGTTACCAGACAAACCGCTTGAAGTATTTTCGAATGCCTATACTGATTTGCATCAAGCACCAGATTCTTTTACTGGGTCATCTTCTGACAAAACTCATGGTGAAGCATATACTCACTGTGTACCAGTCCTCCCTGGTCACTATTTTCATGGTCCACAACCACCCTACGCATTACCCAATCCAACAAACGGAAGATTTACGGCTCCATCCTATGAGCTCATGCATCATCTATTAGTTGGCTCAACAACTGAACCTCCACCTAATCTTACTCCTCCTTAAATTTTCACCGCTGAAAAGTTATCATTGTTTGTAAGATATTCAATATAAAGATGATTTTGCAAATATCTCGAAATTATATTAAGTTCGTGAAGAAATAAATAAAATGTTAAATTAGTATTTGTTTGTTTTTTTTTTGAAGAAATCTGTTACATCAATTAAAACGTGTTCATAGCTACTAGTAATATTTCATCAATAGCCTATAATGTTGACTGGAGAAATGTTTATTAACAATTAGGAGTAATAACAATTAAAAGTAGTTAAAATTTATGAAATCAAAAACGTCCTTTTTTTCATAGAGATCTTTTTAAATTGTTTTAATCTTTTTGATCAAATTATAGATCTAAACATAAAGAACCCTCTTCATAACCAATTTAATAAAAACTGAAGTCTTAACAGAAGTCTCCAAGTTACCGGAACAGGCTAAACTTGACATTTTTTAACGGTTCAACTTCATTTTGAACAATATGAGCGACTTCGACATGACAATAGCGGTTGGATAGATTTTAATCATACATAAGTAATGGTACATAGTATACACTACCGTAATAGACATTTTTTAATAACACTCTATGAAACAAACCTCGTTTACCCAATAGACTATTTCAAAATCTTTTTAAATTACTTTTCTTGTATTGATATGCAAATAACGCATATTGCATTAGAAAGTCCTTAGAGTGCAAAATCTTGACTTTCAAAATGCATCAGCGTATTCTTAAGCTGACCCTTTTCTCTTATTTCAGTCGTCATTCATTGAAATACTCAATTTTTACTTCTATAGAATCACATTAAACTCTAGATCTTCAACCTAAAACCCGTAAACTCCTTCTGTAGTTTTGTATCTATACTATGTAACCTTACTTTTGTATGATTAAAATCTATCTAATGCTATTATCAAATAATGCTTGCAGATGTTAATCTCTAGAATTCAAAAAGATGCCATTAACTGTCCATATATCTTTATCCATTTATAAAATATTTCAAAAATATATTTCATTTCATTGAAATATATTTCAAAATTCATATTACATTGAGGTTATATTGACCATTGAGTGTTTCTTCTATAAACTAGATAGAATACAATAGCTTTCTTAAATCTATAAGTTTTAAACTAAGAAATTAGTCAAGTTTTATAAACTATTTAAAGCTTTGATAGCTATGAAACCTAGATACTCTATAAAACAAACATGAAATCATTATCAATATTGATAGACAACAATTAAAAAACCTCATATGCAAAGAAACTAAAACAGACCCTTCCATCAAATCTCTGTACAAAGATCTTTGTATAGTTTACAAGAAATCTATTTCTAATTTCTATTTAGGAAGAGAAAGTGCAGTTTTATCTTCACCTTGCAAGAAAACGTTTTTTAGTTTCATAAATAAAACATTAATCTGCAGACCTCAAGAGCATATCATTCACAATCATATTACCAGTCATTTGATGGAGCACCATCTAATATCTGATATCCAACATGGCTTTGTGAAACGGAGATCTTCCCTGACTCAACATTTCACTTTTCTTAAAGAGCTTACAGCCCATTACGAAAGTAATACTCCTTGTGACATCATGTATCTCGATGTCGCTAAAGCTTTTGATTATGTCCAACATAGTAATTTCAATATTGTTTTACAAAATTGAAAAATCAACCGCTTCATCTTACAGTGGATTGCAGATTAGTTATTAGGTAGAACCCAACAAGCTCCTATAGAAAGATCCTTATCTACTCCTAGTAAAATCACTAGTGGTGCTCCTTAGAGTTCTGTTCTAGGTTCTCTTTTCTTTTTAAATTTCATCAAAGACCTCACCAGAAGACTAGTAGCAGTAGGTGATGTTAGTGTGTTTGTGTATGCAGATGATATCAAGCTATTATCTTGTATTCCTTCAAAACTTCAAACTACAGACTGTAGAAACTGATCTACGAATTGGCATCTCAGAATCCAGCCCACAACGTCTGAACTTATAACTTTATCTTGTAAACCAGCTGTAAATTGCTTGAACCAATACTCCATCAATAGATTTATTATTCAACGAGTATCTTCGGTCCTAGACCTTGACATTACACTATCATCTGACTTTAAATGGCATAATTATAATTATAAAATCTTTGAAAAACAATCAACCTTGTATATTTTATTATAAAGACTTTAGATTTTAACGATCTATGCTTTTTTACCAATCATTTCAAGTTTTAATTAACTTCTTAATTCAAACATATTTGTTGTGACTTTTATGCAGTGACGGTATTCCAGAAACTCTTTTATACCAATATGTATGACTTTTATGCCAAGGTCTTCTATGACCAGGCTGCTTTATTTTCTGGTACTAAGTTCATGTATTGCTTTTAAATAGTTGGAAGTTAATGTTTAAGTTAAGTCTGCAAATTTTTTTATTTAAAATGACTCTTTATATAGAGTTTTAGTCAATTAAATAAGGCTTCTATCGAAATGATGAACGTACTAACGATACGATGTTTTTACCAACAAGTAAATGATTAAATGAATGTCGTTCATTCAATATTTAGATTCAATACATTTCCGGTAAAATATTTTGATTGTATCACGTACAAACAATCAAAATGTCACTTTCTTTTCTACCAAATAATTGGTCAAGACACTAAAGTTAAGATGTTGTCTCAAATACCCAATGAGAAGACGCCCCATTAGCTTATGACGTCACATCTAGTAATATCTAGCTACAAACGAAAGTGTGACGTCATAGCCGAATATTGAAAACTTGTTAGTAGTTATGACATCATAAGATATCGCCATTTACAATAACTTTTCTAGTGATGATAACTCTTTTAAGTATGATGACATAGTGATAAAAGATAACGTTGCTTCGAGTGAAAAAGATATCTACAATTGTGATGACGTAATCTATTTTTGTTCTGGTTGTTTATCTCGTTTCTTCAGCAAAATTTTGCAGCTTCAAACAAAGATCAGACAGATGTACGTTGGTTGCTGAGATGCTGGTTGCTGATTGGTTTATTTTTTTATCCTTTTTCAATATTTCAGTCGTCATTCATTGAAATACTCTAATTTTTCGACATAAAACTCAACCCTAACTCCCGTAAACTATTTCTCTACTTATTGTATCTATGGTATGTATCATTACTTAAGTATGATTAAAATCTATCCAATACTATTATCAAATATTGCTTGCAGATGTTAATTTCTAGAAATAAGGAAGATGCCATTAACTATCCATATATCTAGGATAAATCATTTTTTTACTAACACCCGAGAATTATCTACGTTGATCAATAAGAACGTTTTACACCGACATGCAATCACAACATGACTGAATTCAAACTTTTACAAACTTTTTCATATATGCTTAAACTCCAACCAAATAGATTTTTTATCGTGGAAATTGGTTAGTTTCTATCAGATGTTGACTGATTTTCGTTTTCAACTCTTCCAAAGACATCATTACTATTTACTTAAGGTTTACTAAAATCAATAAATAAAGTAAATTGAAAAACTTAATTTCTTATCCAGCCAATAAGTAGCCACATGTTCCCAGATATTTAAGGAATTTACAACATTTGAAAAATCTCCTAAACAAACAAACTAAAACAGACCCTTCCATCAAATCTCTGTACAAACATCTTTGTATAATATACAAGAAATCTATTTCTAATTTCTATTTAAGAAGAGAAAGTGTAAGTTCTGTTTTTTCTTAGCAAGAAAACGTTTTTTAGTTTCATAAATCACAAGCTTGAGGCGAGATCTCAAATACCTCCCTTACTTGATAACAGCAACCAGCTTGCGATGGAACCAAAGAATAAAGCTGAATTGCTAAACAATCAATTTAATAGCGTTTTTATAGCCCATCAGGGCAATACTCCTTCTCTTTCCTACTCCAACATTTTTACAAATGTCTCTGAGATGACAGATCCTGACATAACGGTCGATATAGTAGCTAAGGCTAATTCTTGTTTAAAAGTATCATTTTCCAACACCCCAGATCAAATCCCAGTTTTGATTTTTAGAAAAAGGGGGTACCAGAAACACCGCACTTAACTACAGACCAGTTTCGCTGACTTCAGTTATCTGCAGAACTCAAAAACATTTCATTTACAATCATATGACCAGTCATTTGATGGAGCACCATCTAATATATGCTGTCCAGCATGACTTTGTGAAACGGAGATCTTCCCTGACTCAACATCTCACTTTTCTTAATGAGCTTACAGCCCATTATGAAAGTAACACTCCCTGTGACATCATGTTTCTCGATGTCGCTAAAGCCTTCGATAATGTCCAACACAGTAAGCTCGTTACTGTATTGAAAAACGTAAATATTGAAAGCTATATCTTACAGTGGATTGAAGATTACTTATCAGGTAGAACCTAACAAGCTCGTGTAAGAAGATCTTTATTTACTCCTAATCAAATCACCAGTGGTGTTCCTCAGGGTTCTGTTCTAGGTGCCCTTCTCATTTTAATTTTCATCGAAGACCTCATTAGAAAATTAGTAGCAGTCGATGATGTCAGAGTGTTTGTGTATGCAGATGACATCAAGCTATTATCTTGTAATCCTTCAAAACTTCAAACTGCACTACACACTGTAGAAAACTGGTCGTCGAATTGGCAGCTCAGAATCCAGCCCACAAAGTCTTAACTTATAACCTTTTCTCGTAAACCAGTTTTAAATTGCTTGAACCAATACTCCATCAATGGATTTATTATTCAACGAGTATCTTCGGTCCTAGACCTTGGCATTACTCTATCATCTGACATTAAATGGCACAATTATAATTCCAAAATCTTTGCAAAATCAATCAACCCAATCTACCTTTTTATAAAGACCTTTAATTCTAAGAACCCATGCTTTTTTATCAATCTTTTCAAATTGTACGTACGTCCAATTCTTGAATACGATATTAGTACATGGATGCCATATCAAGTTAGTGATATCAAAAAACTGAATCTGTTCAGGCCACATTTACGAGATTAGTATGCAGGAAACTTAATATTAAATATGATAGTTATAAACATCGTCTCAGTCTCTTCAATTTAGATACTTTGGAAATCCGACAAATTAAACACGACTTAATTCTTATTTTTAAAATTATCCAAAATTTAATTGAGCTTCAGTTTGATGATTTTATTCTCATTACTCCTTCCCTCAAGTTATAGCTGTTCAGACGACACACATTACATCTTAATAAGCCCATATCACCAGGTACATTAATCAGAGCAAATGTTTTCTTATTCCTTACATTTGTTACTTGGAACAAACTGTTATCAGACATTGTCATGTCGAAGTCGCTCGCGTTGTTCAAGCAGAAGTTGAACCGTTATAATATTACCAACATTGTCATTTCTAAACTGTGATTTTCCCCCCTTTGTTATTATTAGCATTCCATGTAATTGTTCACTGTTATATGCTTTGAGGACTACTAAAATGCCATGTGTTACATCTTTTACTTTCTATATTTTTGACTAAATAGATGTTAGTTGTGAGAATGTGAGTTAGCGAGAGGTGCTTTCTCCTTCACATTTATTGTAATAAATAAATTGTGTTTTAAGCTAGCTTCAACTGATGAAAAGTAAGAAACTTATATTTTGTTTATTTTGGTTGTTTATTAACCATATCTTCAATCAAGAATAACAAAGAAGCTTCCTTTTTTGAATTTAGGCAATAGCTTGTCTGTCATACAATCCTCAATTTATGACTATTACACATTAAGCTGTTTATGAACTATTGTTTGGTTTCACTGTACCAGCCTTACTCTATTCATAACTGTCCATCAAATATACGGTCCTCCTATTCTATCGTTTAGACTTGGTACTGACTGGTCTCCAACCAGATTGAAAGTTAACAAATAATAAATATGTACATTTGCTTTTGCAACTGAACCGAATGTGTACATATGCCCCCTACTAACTTCTCTTGTTAACTTCTTAATTCAAACACTTAATTGTTATGACTTTTTTGTTGTGACCGTATTCCAGAAACTCTTTCATGCCAAGGTGTATGATAAGGTCTTCCATGACAAACTGCTTTATTTTCTGGTATTAAGTTCGTGTATTGCTTTTTAAATAGTTGGAAGTTAATGTTTAAGTTAAGTCTGCAAATTTTTTTATTTAAAATGACTCTTTATATAAGCTTTAGTCAATTAAATAAGGCGTCTATCGAAATGATGAACGTACTAACGATACGATGTTTTTACCAACAAGTCAATGATTAAATGAATGTAGTTCATTCAATATTTAGATTCAATACATTTCCGGTAAAATATTTCAATTGTATCACGTACAAACAATCAACATGTCACTTTCTTTTCTACCAAATAATTGGTCAAGACACTAAAGTTAAGATGTTTTCTCAAATACCCAATGAGAAGACGCCCATTAGCTTATGACGTCACATCCAGTAATATCTAGCTACAAACGAAAGTGTGACGTCATACCCGAGTGTTGAAAACTTGTCTGCAGTGATGACATCATAAGATATCGCGATTTACAATAGCCTTTCTAGTGATGATAACTCTTTGAAGTATGATGACATAGTGATAAAATATAATGTCGATTCGAGTGAAAAATATATCTGTAATTGTGATGACGTAATCTATTTTTGTTCTGGTTGTTTATCTCGTTTTTTCAGCAAAATTTTGAAGCTTCAAACAAAAATCAGACAGATGTACGTTGATTGCTGATTGGTTGGTTGCTGATTGGTTGATTGCTGATTGGTTGATTGCTGATTGGTTGATTGCTGATTGGTTGATTGCTGATTGGTTAGTTGGTGACTGGTTGGTTAAATTTAATATTGACTTGGTTCAGAACTTCATTTAAACTGTCACTACTTACTATTAAACTGTATATTTCCTAAATTAATTTCCTGTTGAACTAGCAGTTAGTTTTTTCGTATTAAATCAATTATTGCTAACAAATAAGAGATAAATTAAAAGTCCCATATTTTTTTTAATTACAAGCTAGAATTAATATTCTTTCAATTAGGAGAAAAAGCATTTGGTGATAAAAACTTAAATCTTGAAATCTACCAACAGATGAATTTTAAATACAGATATCAAAAACCTTTTGTTGAGTAAATAGGTTTTAAGATATATTTTAAACCAAATTTGTTAAATTTCGTAGGGTTAAATTGCATTTTATTTATTTAACACATAGCTGAAAACAATAAATTATACAGCTCTTATAGCAAACACAAAAACTATAAGTTTAGTAGTTAAAAGCACCATAAGTCTCGTAGTTAAAGTAGGAATTGTTTTACTTGAAAATTGTTAAACTATCTTGGTTGTATGTTCCAAGAGCTGTGTTTGTTGATTTGAAACCGACTGTCAAAGTTTAATGAATTAATATTCCATTGTTCATTCATTTCTTTAGTAGTGTTTATTAAACAGTTTGAACGTTTAAATATAAAATAGTTGGAAACCCTGACTTACAATTTACATCAGCATCTTATCTATTTATAAACCTTCTTTTTTAGCAATTTCAAGCTTTTCTTTCAACTCTTTTCTGTCCTTTTTCATTTCCTTTAACTCTTCTTCTTAATCCTTCAACTAAATTTTGTATTCAGAAGGTTTTTCAGAGCATTTTCGAACACAAAGTGAGTCAACTGACAAATGATAATATCATCTTCATTTTTATCTGCAGATCATTGAGTTGTATCTCTTGCATCAGCCAAGTATATTTACAAATTGTTTTCTTTAAATATAAATAAAATAATATAATGATAATAATATAATAAACTTAATAATTAGATAAAAAATTCTTTTATGTAATTATAATAATAGAACTAAGAAGTCTAAGTTTTGTTAATTTTGTAATACATTCAGAACTAAAAAGTAAAGCTGAAAGTAGATTTCGTAAACCAAATTACATTAACTAAATGATTTAGAAAAATTAAAAAAAGTTTTATAACTATTCATGCAGTTAGTCTGATCATGTTATTTGCAATTTAAAGTTTTTTAATTGAATAGTGTTTGATAATTATTAATATAAAAATTGTTAAACCTTCTTTGTTGCCAAAGGTGTTAAAATGTGAAGTTAATTTGAGGAAATTATTCATTTTTTAATCAAAATTCAAACGATTTGGGCATTTTAAAGTATAAATCAGACTTTTTGTCATATACTTTGACTGATGGTTGCAAAAAATCAATTATTAAGTTAATAAACTGTTTTATTTGACTGAATTTTACTAAATAAAGGATTCTTTTATGTAATTATAATAATAAAACTAAACAGTTTAGTTTTGTAATTTTGTAATACTTCTAGAACTAAAAAGTAAAGCTAAAAGTATATTTCGTAAACCAAATTACATTAATGAAATAATTTAGAAAAATTAAGAAAAGTTTTATAACTATTCATGCAGTTAGTCTAGTCATGTGACTTGCATTACAATGATTTATAACTTTTTTCAGTAATCTGGGTGTATTTTAATTACTTGTTATAATTAATTTGATTATTAATTTATTAATTAATTTAGTTATTAAGTTTGTATTTAGTTTAATTATTAATTTATTAATTAGTATAATTATTATTTTAATTTATTTGATAGAACATATTTACAAATTAAAATGAATTATATTAGTAATTATTTTATATATGAACTTTACAAACATTAATTTCTTAAGTTATTATACTTTTTTTTTACTTAAAACTTTGAACTTCGTGTTCATTTAAAGCTTTGAATATTCTTTTGAAACTTATGAATAAATATTTAAAATTTTTATTTAGGTATAATTTTAAGCAATTGTTTATAGTTAATGATAAACATTTATAACCAATTTAATTAATGAACTAACTATAAAGTAAACTAAACTTGGATAGTAAATAAAAGCTTTACAGCAACCATTTCTTAGAAAAATTGATGAGTATCCAAATTATCATTACAAATTATAAATTAAAAAATGGTGTTGTTTTCATTAGTAAATATATATTATGCATATATAATAAATATAAAACATAAGTGTGTTTCTTATAATACAATTTTTATAAAACTTTGTGATATAATAAGTTATAAAAGACTACAGAAAACGTGTTAGATAAATAATAAAAGTTAAATAATTGATAATTTACTTAAAGAAACTAATTGAAATCTATTGAAATACTTTAAAATGCCTTATAAGGAAGTATTTGATTACTCTAAGTATACAAATCTTAAGTTAGTAAATCCTTTCAATTCTTAATGAAAAGTATTTTAGTAAAACTAATTTTCAACTTTACAGGAAACAAAAGATTTATAAAAAATGTTTGCTGATTCCCAACCTGCGATTGACGAACAAAAAATATTAATAAAGGAGCTGTTACAGGCTGAAGACATACTTCAAGAAAAATTTCTCTTCCGAGCCAAGACAGCCGTGAGAGAAAGTTAGTTTTTCCTAATTTATATTTTTAAATTTTACAGTAATTATAAATCATGAATTTAAGCAGAAGCAACTCTTGAATCTTATTAACTTATCAATTTGTTGAATGCTTAGAAATAATTTAAAATTCTGTTGTAGGAATTATAGAAGAAATGAAGATAGCTGCGGAAAATGATAAAAATGTTCCATCAGCAAATAGACATGAATGCTTTTCAAACCCTGAAGAAACTACAGTCTTAGTAAAGAACATTCTTCTACCAACAATGAAAGATGAATTAGTAAGTGTTAACGAAAGTTTTACTGAAATATTAGCTCAACAGACAAAAAACAACAATCAAATATTCATAATTTTTCAGTTACATACAAATATAGATTAATATCAAATATATAACTTAAGAAAAATTGTGTAATAATTTTATATAAAATTTCATTCAGCGACTAGTTTCATAAATAATTATTGTTTGTAAAACATGTTTAAATTCACTTGATAAATAAAAGTGTTGTTCAGTGCAACTTTGTCGAACGGATTACCGGGCAAAACGGATGTATGATAAACAAGATTGAAAACGAAACGTGTTGTGAGATCAGAATTCATGGAAAAAGATTCTTTAATAATCATATAAAGGTCATTTACGATTATGTAATTCGATTAATCTTTGGAAATATAAAGAATGATAATCTAGTTTTTTTATATATAAAAAATACTATATGAATAATCTAAAGCTAAAATTTTATGGTTGAAGAGTTATCAGCTTCTGAAGATTACGAGCTTGGCGCATATTTTCTTTTTTAACAAAATTAAAATTAGTTAATTAACTCCGAATTTTTTTTCAGATGCTCGATTATTATGTTGAATCTGATAAACCCATGCATGTAGTAATAACTACAAAAGGTCCAAGAGCACAAATGAATCTTGAAAGGGCAACAGAATCAATAAATAAATTATTGATTCCTGAAGTAAGTAACTAAATTAAGGCATCACCTATAACATTATACACAATTATCAATTTAATCATATATTATTTAAAGTTGATGTTTTACTTTTCAAGCATTTACTTTTAACAACTTCTGATGTAAAAATTAAGTTTTCAAAATAAGTAATAACGTGATATCTTGCAGGGTGAAGAACCAGCAGCAGAAAAGGAGACTGAACAGTTTAAAAGTTATCCTGTAATTGACTTAAGCCAAAAAGGTAAAGTAAATAGAAATAGCTAACAACTTTTCAATAAAATTGTAATTTGTTCTAGACAAGATTTTTTGTTGAGTAATATAATTGTTTCATGAACAAGAAGTATTTTTAATCATCATGTTGTATTTTACTTTTTGTAGGTAAAAGAAAATGCTGCAAGCTTCCATCTTTTTCAACAGCCTTCCAGGTACTGATCGGGTTTTATTTATTTTAGACAAAATTAATATTTTACTAAATTAATGCAGTCTGTGAAAACAACTCGAATTGAAGCTAGCCAGGAAGGTAGTGAATTAACAGGGTGCAGTTCCTGGATTTCTCAATTTGCTGTCCCTAATTCAGGTCCAGACCTTAATGAGCCTTCTGACTTCTCTTATGGTGCTAGATTTGACCCTATGTATGGTCCTAGATATGACCCTATGTATGGTCCAAGATATGACCCTATGTATGGTCCGAAATTTAGCCCAAGATTTACATTAAGTCCATTCAATGGCTGTAATCGAGGTTCCTTCTCTGGCCCATCGAGCTCATCATTTGGATATAGGCTTGGTTCACTTTCTAGTCCAAGTTTTGAACTAACGCGTAGCTCCGAGCCCAGTATGGTTTCTGGTGTAAGACAATCTGGTTTCAGAGCTGGTCAAATGGTCCGACCACAAACCAGAATGTCTAGTAGTGTAAGTCCATTTAGGCAATTTTCGTTACCAGACAAACCGCTTGAAGTATTTTCGAATGCCTATACTGATTTGCATCAAGCACCAGATTCTTTTACTGGGTCATCTTCTGACAAAACTCATGGTGAAGCATATACTCACTGTGTACCAGTCCTCCCTCGTCACTATTTTCATGGTCAACAACCACCCTACCCATTACCCAATCCAACAAACAGAAGATTTACGGCTCCATCCTATGAGCTCATGCATCATCTATTAGTTGGTTCAACAACTGAACCTCCACCTAATCTTACTCCTCCTTAAATTTTCACCGCTGAAAAGTTATCATTGTTTGTAAGATCTTCAATGTAAAGATGATTTTGCAAATATCTCGAAATTATATTAAGTTCGTGAAGAAATAAATAAAATGTTAAATTAGTATTTGTTTGTTTTTTTAGAAGATATCTGTTTTATCTATAAATATAAATATTCAAATCTTTAAATGAACACGAAGTTCAAACTTTTAAGTAAAAAGTATAAAGTATAATAGCTTAAGAAATTAATGTTTGTAAAGTTCATATATAAAATAATTACTAATATAATTCATTTTAATTTTTAAATATTTATTTATTTATTTATTTATTACAATAAATGTGAAGGAGGGTGCCTAAAAAGAGCACCTCTCGCTAACACACATTCTCACAAATTAGATCTATTTGACGTGTAAACGAAAAAGCATATGACAATGAAGAACTGCACGGAATCATAGTATTGTAAAAGAGAAAATGTTCCATCAAATGATATAAAATATTAATTATACTAATTAATGAATTAATAATTTAATTGATTGATAAATTAATAATTAAATTAATTATAACAAGTAATTAAAATACACCCAGATTACTGAAAAAAATTATAAATCATTGTAATGCAAGTCACATGACTAGACTAACTGCATGAATATAGAACTTTTTTTAATTTTTCTAAATTATTTATTTAATGTAATTTAGTTTATGAAATATACTTTCAGTTTTATATTTTAGTTCTAGAAATATTGCAAAATTAAAAAATTAAACTGTTTAGTTCTATTATTATAATTACATAAAAAAAGTCTAATTATTTAAAAGTATAATTTATCAAATTATTAAGTACATTATATTACTATCATTATATTATTTTTATAATTTAATTAAGTCTAATATAGTCTTAGTATAAGTTTTAGAGCCACTGTTGTTGGTCTGATTTTAATGCAAATAAAATTTTTTTTGTTTTATAAGACATAAATTAGAAATTAAAGTGATGAGACCAAAAGAAAACAATTTGTAAATACATTCGGTAGGAGCAAGAGATACAACTCAATGATCTGCAGATAAAAATGAAGATGATATTATCATTTGTCAGTTGACTCACTTTGTGTTCGAAAAATGCTCTGAAAATCCTTCTGAATACAAAATTTAGTTGAAGGATTAAGAAGAAGAGTTAGAGGAAATGAAAAAGAACAGAAAAGAGTTGAAAGAAAAGCTTGAAATTGCTAAAAAAGAAGGTTTATAAATAGATAAAATGCTGAAGTGAGTAAATTGTAAGTCAGGGTTTCCAACTACTTTATATTTAAATAAAACAATTTGTAAATATACTTGGCTGATGCAAGAGATACAACTCAATGATCTGCAGATAAAAATGAAGATGATATTATC
This sequence comes from Pegea sp. RAD2-039, assembly GCA_034620365.1. Lineage (NCBI taxonomy): Eukaryota > Metazoa > Chordata > Thaliacea > Salpida > Salpidae > Pegea > Pegea sp. RAD2-039. Next base: position 80,264 of record JAQGEQ010000016.1, on the reverse strand, counting down.
ATTTGTCAGTTGACTCATTTTGTGTTCGAAAAATGCTCTGAAAAATCCTTCTGAATACTAATGTTAAGTTAATCCTTGGTCACGTGGTTGTTGGTAACGTGGTTGCGGGTCACGTGGTAGTTAGTCACGTAGTCGTTAGTCAAATGGTTGTTGGTCACGTGGTTGTTGGTCACGTGGTTGTTGGTCAAGTAGTCGTTAGTCAAGTGGTCGTTGGTCACGTGGTTGTTGGTGACGTGGTCGTTGGTCAAGTGGTCGTTGGTGACGTGGTTGTTGGTCACGTGGTTGTTGGTCACGTGGTTGTTGGTCACGTGGTCGTTGGTGACGTTGTTGCTGGTCACGTAGTCGTTGGTCACGTGGTTATTGGTCACATGGTCGTTGGTCTGGTTGTTGTTAGTCACGTGGTTGTTGGTCATGTTGTCGTTAGTCAAGTGGTCGTTGGTCACGTGGTTGTTGGTGACGTGGTCGTTGGTCAAGTGGTCGTTGGTGACGTGGTTGTTGGTCACGTGGTCAATGGTCACGTGGTCGTTAGTCTCGTGGTCGTTGGTCACGTGGTCGTTGGTCACGTGGTCGTTAGTCACGTGGTCGTTGGTCACGTGGTCGTTGGTCACGTGGTCGTTGGTCATGTGGTTGTTGGTTACGTGGTTGTTAGTCAAGTGGTTGTTGGTCAAGCTGTCGTTGGTCACATGGTTGCTGGTCACGTGGTCGTTCCATAGTCACGTCCCATTGGCACTTATTAATTAAAAAAATAACTTCAAACTTTGTTTAAAATCTAAAAATCAATGCTTTATGTTTTAATAAACTGTTAAAATTATGTTAAAGATTATGAAGTAAACTCCTAATATTCTATTTATTACTTCCTAATAAGCTTCTCTATGAAGCATTAAATAGAAGGCAACAAAACTTCTTCATTTCCGATAAAAGATTTCAAAAAACAAACTAGTCTGATAGTGAAAGAGGTATCTATCTTCCTGATCTTTATTTTCTTCAGATCGATACAAAAGCTCTTCTTGTAGTTGTCTCCAAGCAGTTTTTCTACATGAAGGCACTTACACCAGATCACTTCTGGATATCTTCCTTATATAAATTTCTCACCAAGCTCTTATACTTGGCATTGACTGCGTCAGCCTAGAAGCTCTTTCAGCATGCCGACGTGATGAACAACATTTGAGATCTCATTTTACATTTTTTGTGTAGAATAACTTGTTGATTAATTTATAAAGTTTTACCACATAGCAAGTCAATTTTAATTATCTGTTTCCTTAGCAGTACATTCATATGAAATATATAAAATAATAATTTAAATTGCTTTAATCTAGTGAAGCTTTAGATTAAATGAGTTTCAATTCAATGAAATTCTACAAACTACTTTATATTCCTAATTTTGTTCTTATTATCATACATATATCTTTCACTGAATTGGATAATACTATATAAGAGGTATCTTAACTTTTGTATAAAAATATAAAGATATTTTGTGTGAAAAAGTAAATTTAATTCTTTTGTATCAACTTATGTTAACATACCAGTGAAATCTATAGTGTCTTATCATTTTGTACATTGTTGAGAACAACTAAGTTTTAATAGTAGTTTATATTTTATTCTAGAGAATGCTTTTTTTCCAAAACTTATAAATATGAAATAGTCTTAAAATAGTTAAATTCTACAAGTTTACATCGTAATATTTGGTTATAAGTGCTTTATTTATTTTTTTCTTAATTTTAGGTAGCATTATAATTTCAGTTTCATTATTTTCATTATTTACCTTTTTCAATAAAAACTATCTGATTAAATTTTTTTTATCTTCTGTTTTAAATTTTTACAGATGGTAATAAAATGACTTAATATTTAATTTAGTTTGTCAATCTTTATTTGTTAAATGAAACGTTGCTTAATTGATTTATTGTTTTTTTTTTGTTTAAAATTATGAGAACGAACGTATCAGTTAGTGCAAGAATGCCATATCAAATCGTTGATACCAACAAACTACAATCTTTTCAGACAAAATTTACGAGATCAGTACACAAGAAACTTCCTACTGAATACAATAGTTATAAACATCGTCTCAGTTTCTTAAATTTAGATACTCGAAACTCAACCGACGGATTAAATACAACTTAATTCTTAGTTTTAAAATTATTTACAATTAAATGACTTTCAACTGGATGCTTTCTTTTCCTTTAGTCCTTCCCTCAAGTTATACCAACTCAGACGACACATATTACATTTTAATAAGCCTATATCACCTGGTACGTTAATCAGAGCAAAACCACTTGACCAACGACCACTTGACCAACGACCACTTGACCAACAACCACGTGACCAACAACCACGTGACCAACAACCGCGTGACCAACAACCACGTGACCAACAATCACTTGACTAACGATCACGTGACCAAAAACCACTTGACTAACGACCACGTGACCAACAACCACGTGACCAGCGACCACGTGACCAACGATCACTAATTTTTGATTTTGTGCAACTGGTACTTGGAAAAAGCTGTCATCAGACATTGCCATGTCATAATCACTTGTGTTGTTGAAACAGAAGTTGAACCGTTTTGATATTGCCAACAATAATAGATACTATTTGTGAGTATGTGTTAGCTAGAAATGCTCTCTTCAGGTACCCTCTTTGGTAAATAAATGAAATTACTCAAACAACCTTCATAAAAGAAATTTATCTGCATTTCTACGCAAAAATAACTAATTAACATTTTTTTGCATTTATGTAATTACAAGTAGCACTTTTATAATTGATTAATTGGAACTAATATTTGATTTTGCTCATTATGAAAAGTGTTAAAAGTTCAAGTAAACATTTGTCTAAACAAAACCATAAAGGTTCTTAACATTAGCTGAGGTTGTATTTTCAAATTTCTTTCCACATTAGCTTTAGTATTTCTAAAACGTCAATAAAACTTTTTTGTATGTTTTTCAAACATTATCAAAAATTTAGTTCTTTGAACCTTTAATCAATTTCTAATCAATTCAATTGAAAGTTTGAAAATTATAATTAAACTTTGCTGACTTCTTACAAATAATCTGATGATAAAAATATTATGCTTATTCAAGTGTGACGACTACATCAACTTTAATAGTTAATATCAGTGATAGTTGTGATATAAATTTAATTTATAAACTAATTATACTTGTAGCATAAAAAAAACTGTTTTAAGTAAAGATGATTTACGAAATCAGTCGTTAACTGTCAACTTTGAATTTCCTTAAATGATTAAATAATTTAAATTTTGATCATTTTTTAAATGCTTTTCTAATCATATCACTTAGTTTAAACTTTGAAAAAGCTTTGTTTTTAAAAAGTAGCTACAAAAACAAGTTTATGTTTTTAATGAATCAAAACAAAAGGTTTCTACAAAAATTAGAAAGCTTGAAAATTAGTTTAATCAACTTTATAAATTGAATTTTAGATAAATAAAAAAATATTAAAATTGGCAAAAGCTTTGAAGTTGAACCGTTATAATATTACCAACATTGTCATTTCTAAACTATGATTGTTTTCCATTTTTTAAATTATTAAGATTCTATGTAATTTTTAACTGTTATATGCTTTAAAGACTACTGAAATGCCATTTGTTACATCTTCTTTCTAAATTGTTGACTAAATAGATATTATTTGTGAGGATGTGTGCTAGCGGGAAGTACTCTCTTCAGACACCCTCTTTCGTATTTATTGTAACTAATAAAGAAATAAAAACACCAAAAATTTATTCTCAATTTTTATTCATTAAAACATTATTTCTTATATATATTCAATTTTACAAAATGATTCAACAATTGACGAGCTTATTAGTAACAAATAATAACATTTAAGATCAGAACAAGTAATTTCTTCTTCTTTTTCGTCTTCATTTTCTGCTTTTATTTATTTTGAAAACCAAACCTTACTTTTAAAAAATACGAAAATAACTTAACAGATTACTCAAAACACAGAGATGCATTTATATTATCAATAGCTTGAAATCTCTTAAATGCTTCACTACATGGGTTAAATTTTATTGCAAGTCCATTTTCATCAACTTTTTGATTCACCATATTTTGAATTTCACCTGATAAATAATTACTTTAAATTATTAAAACAAATAAATCACAAAATTACTTTGAATTTTATTGATTGAATTAAACTTTTTTTCATCCAAATCAATGATGATTTCAGAATTTGGTTCAAAATCAAAACTGATATTCTGATCTTCTGGTCTTTGATCACAACAACCACACAAGTGTTTGTGGTATTGAAGTCTCCCATCATTAATGAATCCATGTCGTATTGCTGTTTCAGCTGATAAGCGAAAAGTCTAAAAAAAAGAAGCTTGTCATCAAGAAAAGTTTGCTGAAAACAATTAAATTCTTTGAATCTAATAATGATTTTTATAAAACAAACTTTTATGCTTGAGGTTGGACATTATTATTTAGTTTTATACTTTTTAGTATTTAAAACAAATTAGTACTTTCATTTAAACTTCAAGCACTAGAAGTAAACAATTTCTTAAATAGTTTTTAGAAAGTAAACAAAATGCTAACTGGATCCCAGACAAATAACAATGATAGGAATTCAGCTGTAACATCATCTATATGAACTCCATTCAAATATGAAAAATTTGATTTTGGAGACGTTTCATCATTAGAGACAGATTTCGAAGGCAAGTTTTGTTGTACGCTGTTTAATTGCGACAAGTTGTAGGAAATTGTAACAGGCTGAATTTTGTTTTTCTTTTCTGCTAGCTTAAACATTGCAGTAATCTAAAAACAAAAATTTAATTACTTAAATATTAGAAAGATTAAATTTATAAACCTGATCATATTCAGATGCTTGATTAAAAAGCAATTTTTGAGTCAACATCTCCACAACAATACAACCAAGACTCCAAATATCAACTTTTGTGTCATAAAATTGATAGTGACATAATAATTCTGGTGCCCTAAGATTACAAATGTTTAGAGAAAAACATAAAGTACAATTTGAATATCGAACTTGTAATTTCGCGTTCCAACCTTCGTATTCATTTTGATATTTTCATGAAAAGCCAAAACTTTTTTTGAAAGACCAAAGTCCGCTATCTTTAACAGACAGGTATTGTCTATTAGAATATTTTGTGGCTTCAGATCTCTATGAATAATACCAGCGCTGTGTAAGTACTTTAAACCTCTTAAGATTTGGTACACACACAACCTAATATTATTCTTAGTGATAAAACCAATTTGAATTGCTTCATGTAGATCGTGATGCATCAATGGTAGAATTATAAACCTAAAAAAAAAAGAAATTAAAAATAATTGAAAATTCTTATTTATGTTTACATTTTCAAAACAAGCAAACAGTTTAAATTATTTGTTTTTACGATAAAAAAAAAACTAAATCTAATCTGATTAACTTTACAAACTTATTAAAAATTATAAATGTAGAAAAGAACTTTATTCGGATTTGAGAATTTAACTAAAAAGTTGTAACAAAAACTAAAAATAAGAAAGAACAGGTTGTGACAAAATAAGATAATTTGATTATGTCTAAATTTGGGTGTTTAAATTTGTTATAAATTTAATCAAATTTATTGCAATTAATATAAATAATAACTTATTTTTACAATTCAATTCTCTGTGTTTGATTGTTTTCAAACATCATAATATTCACAAGAGATAAAAGCTGAAAACAAAAACAATTTTATTATTCGTCTAAATTTTAAAAAAAACTTAAATGTAATTTCTGATTAACTTACATTTTCATGATTATTAAAATTTAATATTTTCATTTCTCTTAGAATGTTTGTAGCTGATGACAATGAATCAAATGCTGCTGACACCCTTTTTAAGGCGACCATTTTATAGGGATAAAGTGGGTACTTCACTTTCCTAATTCAAAAATATTTAAAGTTTGTAAAAATTTTGAAAAAATCCAAAAATAATTTCAGAAATTTACATTAAAAATGAATTAATTCAGAAAAAATTAAGAAACAATAAAATAAATTTTTAGAAAAAAAAAATGTTTACTGAGAAGTTTGAAAGTTTCAAAGTAAGTAGTTTCAATTATTTAAAATATTTTCTTAAATCTAATAAACGTCGATTAAGTCTTTTTAAAAACTCTTTAATCCATATTTAAATGAAAAACAAACAATTTACCAAACAACACCAAATGCACCACGACCAATCATTTTCTCCATTTTAAAGCTTATTAAGAGGTTCTTCTATCAAATGCTTTACAAAAATAAACAATTTGTTGGCACGAAGGACAGATATAACATAAAAATATTCCAAAAGCTGTAGAAGTGGTTCTATCAAAATATCCAAAAAATTTAAGGAATTTCTAGCATGAGAATATTTCTGAAGTAAAAGAAAACTAAATATAATAATTTACTAAATGTTTGAAATGAAAAATCATCTTTCACAAAATATTTGTAAATCTTCAAGCAAATGCTGTAGATTATTCTAAAAATTAAAAATTTTTAGTGCTAAAACTTTATTTCAACAAAAAATTTAGAGATTTATCAAAAACATAAACTTCTATGAAAACAAGGGAAATTAATTTCTAAAAAATAATTTCTAAGCATTAAAATTGTTGAGAGTTCTTTTCTACTGGCTTGACATTGTAATTTACACAGCTTTAACTGAACAGCTTTATTCTGAATAGATTTATTTAAAGTAATATTTGAAAAATATTTTCATTTATTATCTGAATAGACTACATTTTCTAAATTACAAAAATAATTCGGCTAATAAGAAAAATATTTTCCAATTTATCCTTAGTGTTTTTCTAGTTGTCTCAACTGAACTTTTCAAATAATAATAATATTATCTTATTACCAACAACTCAATTAATTTTTTTAATAAATGAAATTACTCAAGCAACCTTCATAAAAGAAATTTATCTGTATTTCTACGCAAAAATAACTAATAAACATTTTTTTGCAGTTATGTAATTACAAGTAGCACTTTTATAATTGATTAATTATAACTAATATTTGAGTTTGTTGATTATGAAAAGTGTTAAATGTTCAACATAAAAGTAAACGTTTGTCTAAACAAGACCATAAAGGTTCTTAACATTAGACTATTTAAATTTTGATCATTTTTTAAATGCTTTTCTAATCTTATCACTTAGTTTAACCTTTGGAAAAGCTTTGTTTTTAAAAAGTAGCTACAAAAACAAGTTTATGTTTTCAATGAATCAAAACAAAAGGTTGCTACAAAAGTTAGAAAGCTTGAATACTAGTTTCATCAACTTTATAAATTGAATTTTAGATAAATAAAAATATATTAAAATTGGCAAAAGCGTTGAGCCAAGAACTCAATATTAAAAAGGAGTTAAACATCGACAGCTGTGACGTTGAGAATCTTTAGATAATCTTGTCTATTTCTACTAAAACGCAAATAAAAGTACATCTTCAATTTACATTTGAACATCAAAACCAAGGCTGCCTTTTAGAAAGCAATTTTCTGCTGTGGGTTACATCATTAAATATTGCAATTTGTCAAAGCTAATAAAAGTAAACTGAACTTCTTTTTCATGGTCTTTGTCGTATTTTTTGCATAAGGTGACAACAGGAAACTTCAAAAAAGGAATCATTGAGGCGAACTTAGATAGCAACAGGCTAAATCAGCACAGTTTATTCGGCCACATTCCTCAAACTTTAAACAAATGAATTCCAAATCGCTTTTTTTGTTTGGATTAATCAAAACGTAAACGTAACATTGGCCTTCCTTGAATTGGTTTTAAAGATAAATGTATTATGAAACAATTTAACCTATGTACCAAGCAAATTGAAACCAGGTCGATTAGAATGGCTTTGCAAGCAACTAAAAGATAAAGAATAAAAACTAAGATCAAAGAAAAGGAAGATGAAATGAAAACGTTCTTTTTGTTTCACTTGTTGTGTTGTGGACATTGTTTCCACACACAGGATGGCAATAACCATACAAAAAACTCAACACAATCTGCTGTATCAGGTCATTAATGTTATTATTTAAGTAATTCAATCTAAACAATTTTTATAGAGAGATAAAGTTTTAATATGATCTATTTACTAATAATTTACTTAAAAACTATAAAAGTTTCAGACTTAAGTGGAGTTATTTTAAACCTAACAACAAAAATGTTTTTTACAATTCAGTAATACATTTTGTAGAAATTAAATTAAAAATGTTTCTACCAAACTCATTTTGCTTTTGTTTTACAAAATACATTTTAATGATTAATTCATTGACGAGTTTACAAAGTTGCAAAGTAAATAATAAATGTTCATAAATAAAAAGTTTATTAACAGATTTGACATCATAATCAACCAGTGCCTTTTTTCATAAAAAAAACTTCATAATTTATTTTGGTAATTCTGTATTTATTTACTTATTTCAATAATAAGGACACACTTTCTCACAAATAACATCTATTATTATTAAATAATAATTATTATTATTAATACTTAATTAATAACACAACTGCATCATTAGAATGAACTAATTGTATCTATACAGTCTTTAAAACTATAAAATGTAGCCGAGTATCAACTAACATAAACCTTTTAAAAGTTGGTAAGTTTGGTAGTTAGAGTTTGAAGTTAGATGAAGATATATGTTCAATAAGTCGCAATTTCCCTATTATTACTAATTTACAGCTTCTCAGCTTTATCAAAAAGATTTTGCAACAATCACTAAGTGTACTTCAGGAAACATTACAAAAAATTGCTTAATAATTTTGCTATTTAAATATTTCTGTCAAGTTTTGATATTTGAGGATAATAGTTTGTTGCTACGAGCCATCATAAGAGCTCCTCAATTTTCCTTCCAGAAGGTTTTCTTCTTATCATGTTAAACTAAATATGTCACTGAACCTTTATAAATATATTAAACTAAAAAGTTTTATTCGAAAAAGCTTGTTATTTGTCGAAATAGCTAAAAGTGTTACTTTAAGTTAAAAGATACAATTTTAATTGAAAAATTTAGTGAAAAATAGACACTGTTGCCAATTTGCAGATACAAAAGTTTAATTTATAAGTTTTTAATTTTTAATTAATTACGTATTAGGGAAATCCCAAATTCATTTAACTTTTCGTTGTTGGCTTGTGTAATTAATCGATATAACTCTGATTGAAGCACTTGAGATTTTTATATCTCATTAAAGTTAAAAATATTCTATTTTTTATTTAAGTTGAAATATCAAATTAAAGCGTAACTAATAATGTGACTATCTAAATTTAGAGTTTATTAACCTAAATTATTGTCAAAGATTTGATCTTGTAAGGACGGTGTTCGTATGAGGAAAAGGGTGTGCTGCTTCAAAGGGGTTATTCACTTCTATTTCCGAAAAATCCAAAGATACTTGCCTTTATCTGCAGTAGTAATGTACACCAGCAAAACTTGGACTTTGTCGAAGGAGAACGAAGGTAAACTCAACATTTATTTCCGTTATCTTTGTCTAATATCATTGATATAAATTAAAGATGCGAAATACCAGTGAAAACCTCAAGAAAATTTGGAAAACTTTTATCAATTAGATTTGTTGTTATCTATATTTAAGGAATTGTTTTATTGAGGAGATAAAACTGGAGTTAGAGTTAAGCTATCCAAGAGTATAATATAGGAGGTGAAACTGAGTCCTTGTGAATATCTGTATAGATGAGATTAGCTGTTAAGGTATTTACTGAGAAATTTGGACACTAGCAGAGGCAGAATGACAGCTGATCACTTGACAATATCTAAGGAGAGAATTTAAGTTGATAATTAGAGAACAAATGGTTGTTAAGAAGAAAATTTAAATATTTTATGTAATCATTACCCTTATCGTTACTCTTTAACATGACTCTGAAGCGAGAAAGAGCTCCACAATTTTGTAAGAAGCGATTAGTGATTGCGTATATTATAAAACATCGCTTGCACCCAAGATCTCCAGATTTATGATGGATGCCATTAATTGTCCAGGATTTGAGATTACCGCTTTTGAAATTGTTTTTCATCACTCAAAGTCCAAATTTTATCGTTTTATTTGCACTCACCTACAACTCTCTAGAAACTAATGACAAAAATTAAAGAAGAGGTTACTATTTTTATTGAAGATTCTATCGTTTTTAAACTTTATCGTTTTATATGTACCTATCTACCACCCTCTAAAACTAATATTGAGGTTACTGTTAAGGCATTATTGAAGGTTCTGAAGAGTGTTTTGTGTCCTGAGTTATATATTTTAGGGGATTTAAATTTTGGGAAAGTTGATTGGAATAAACCAATTTCAGAATATATAGAAAAATTGTTTAACTTGGATAGCAACAATACTAGTTCAGCCATTTTAAGTCAGATCCTTGTATGCTTCCTCGAAGTACTAATTCAGCAAAAACTCTTCTTTTTATCATAATAGAAATTAAGAAATGAAATCAAAATTACAATTATTAGACATTTATTTGAAAAATGTTTTAATTTAACAGATTTAATTTGCATAAATCATCGACTAAATACTTATGTAACGAGTAAAAATTTTATTGTAAAAACTTCAAGTTCTTTCTAATATAACAAATATATATTTATAAAGATTGTTTGTCACAAAATTGTATTCATGTCTCAATATTTATTCATTTTCTTCAGCGCTTGGTTACAGATGACAGCTCTTACAGCGAGCAAACAAAATAGTATGAATTAGATAGTAATATGACTTCGTGAAGATATTAAAGTGGTAAAAAGGTAACATTTGGTTATGTAGAGAAGATAAGAACTACTAAATGGTCGTTAAATTTATAGAATTGTTATTTTATGTTCAATTATCAGAATTTGAAATAATTCGAATGAAAATTGATGTATTTACATGTAAGTAGATACATATATAAGATGAAATAGTTTGAAGCATATCAGTTTCAGAACAATTACATTTACACCAAATTAAAAAGGAGAATAAAAGAAGAATAAGTATTGAGTTGGTAATGAACATAAACTTTTGAATTAAACCACCAGAGTATGTTCAGCTCCTCAAAGTATCTTTTAAGTCCCAAAGTATGTTCAATACTCCTCAGAAAAAGGTTTCGAGGATACATTTAGGAATTTAGATTAATCTTCACCTATGTCATCAACGTGATGGAAGTCGAAACATCGAAATCATCATTAGAGGATGTCCTTAACCATCTGAAATAAGGATTCAATCTGAAATCATCACTTCCGCTTTTGATAAAAGTCGCAATTACCATTATGACAGTAAACCTTGTTGTGAATTCATTATAGTTCATTACTCCTTGTGACTTCATGTATCTCAATTTTGCTAAAGCGTTTGATTCTGTCCCAACCAGCAGATTCAATATTGTTTTACAAAACTTAAAAATCAACAGCTTTATCTTAGAAATTTACAAATTAGTAACTTTTACTAATTTTACTAATAGCAAATTACTAAAACTACAATTTGCTTTTAATATGTGATAAAAATATTTTAGCACCAAAATATCGATTTTTGTGTTCGTGTTGTGATAAACTGTATGATAGAGGCGGCGGTGTTTGTATAATTTACAAAACATCGATTGCACCCAATAATCCTCAAGATCTCTAGAATTCAGATCGATGCCATTAATTGTCCAGGATTTGAGATTATTGTTTTCGATTTTCATTATTCAAAGTCCAAATTTTATTTTTTTATATGCACCTATCTACCACCCTCTAAAACTAATGGTAAGGCTACTGTTAAGGCCTTATTGAAGGTTATGAAGAGTGCTGTGTGTCCTGAGTTATATATTTTGGGGGATTTAAATATTAGTAAAATTTATTAGAATAACCCGAATTAAGAATTTTTCGAATATCGTTTAACTTGATTGTGACGTCATCATCATCACGCAAAACTATTAAACCGCTTTTGTTTAACAGGATGTCCCTGACTTTGACGTCAAAACCTCGTCGATTTCCCTAGATCATACTTCACTCATATGTGATGATCAAACGCTTCTAATGACGTCATCAGGCGATTAAGATCTAGGGTACTGGAATATGTTTAGAGTATCAGAGTGTATTTGGGTCGTAAAGTTCATTTCATCATGTTCAATGCATCTTAGAAGATGTTTAGATCCCCTAAATAGATTCTAAAAATTAGGGATTCTTTGGGTTTGTAGGATTCTCAAATCGTTTATATATCTTGGTTTGGGTCTCAAGAGTTTCTCGAATTGTTTAGTGTCTCAAGTTATCTTAGAATTTGTGACAGATTGTATCAGAGTGTGATTATAAAAAGAATAATAATAATTATTATCATTATCTCAATGATTATAAAAAAGCTGAAAATCAAGTGGAACAAAAATGTACATTAACATCACATCGCATCTGATGAAGTAATAGAAGAATCAAATCCCACATTTGAAAAGAAAGCTCAATTCATTTATCTCATCAAATATTTTTGAAAAAATAAATTTGAAGTAATTTGTATTGAATAGTAAACGCGTTAAAGTGATAAGGCACAATTTGTAGTAATCGAGTTTTATTCAATCAAATTCTTTCAAAGGATTGTGATGACTTTCGTAGAGTCTTTTTTAGATCAACCTCTAATAATTCTTCCAGATTCTTTCGTTGTTGTATCAGATTTGTCAGTTAAACAACGTTGATGTAGACCCTTTGATGTTATTAGCTTTTGTTGTTCCTGTTTAATATCTTAAATAATTCTAAATAATTTTTTTACTTCAGCCGCCTGATGTCACTAAACATCAAACTAACTGCTGAATACATCATTTTAATAATAATATTATATTTTATTATATATCTTGTAATTCAGCTTCGTCAGTTCAAGCTTGGATTGACAAAACATTTTCACTATTGGGCCAATCACCTGGTTCTGCCAACTTCATTCTAAAAGGCTGTTTAAGTAATCAGTTTAATTTAGATTTCGTTTGTTGCGGTTTCCAAACGAAAAGAAGCATTAAATCAAGACAACGTAATAAAACTTCAAAATCGTTTATTGAGTCACCTTATTCAAGTCACAATACTCAATCTTTAAAAGTACTAGTTGTTGAATAAATGTTGAAATGAGATGAAGGTGTTATGGATTCCGCTACTCACTTTCAAGGTTATGATCAAGCCTTGAATCACATGAGTCATCGATTTGTAATTTTTGATGATATAATAATGACATAAACCAGGTACAAAGCAAAACTTAGTAAAATCTTGTTGACGTTCTGCATCATTGCTTGCAGAAACATGTCAGTTTTGAATTATTTCATTTCCAGGTAAGGCATTTTAGCACTTGACCACGTGACTCATTTTACAATTGCTAACTGCAAATACTAAGATGTGAGTGAGCTAGTAGAAAATGATCTATTTCCAGAATTATTAAACTATTTACAAATCGTGTGTTTTAAATGAAATCGATAATACTAACCGTATGTCCATATCAAAAAAGACAGTAAAATGAAACGCAAATTAATTTTAAACTCTTATAAGCCTTAATAAAACAGTTACTACCAATAAACCTTTCAAACAAATTTTAAATTAAATTTTATTTAGTTAACACAAACATTTATAATTTAATTACTTATTGATGTTAAGATTAAACTTGAATTGGTTTAGAAATCAAAGTAAAAGCTGCCAGTTAATCAAACATTAGTAGATACAGGGTCACAGATTATAGTTGATTTAAACCAAGTGATTAAATTAAAGCTCTCAATAGAAATTGTTGTTGTTTACTAAAGATTGAAAATCAAAAACTTACCTAAGGAGGTGCATTTTGATTCGATTTGTTATAGTAGAGCAAAGTACGAATGTCATTATTCGATGACATAATCATATACCGCACCGCTTGAAGCTAGAAAATGTTTTGATATTGAAAAATAATTGTTGAATTGTTCACTTATTTTCTTTTACAGTGTAAGTTTAAAATTACGCAGACACTAAGATTTATTTCTCTCTGAAACAGTCTGCATCTGTCTCCGAGAGATTATTAGTTAAGTAGCGATGCATGTCGCATCTCCAAATTAACAAAAGTGCCTCTATTGAACTTACTGAGCCAATAGCTTTCCTTCTGTGCCAAAATTGACGTATATATCCACCAAACGAAGTCTAACATTTGTGAGCGATGACGTAATTTTAGCGATTAAATCAATTCAACAATGTACAATGCTACAATATGCTTTTAGAAAGATAAATTGTCAATTTTGTTTTTTGCTTATTTGGTAAAATCTGAATCAACGATATTTTTTGTGAGATATTTCCCAAAATTATTTATTTTAATAATAATAAAAATGATTATTATCAGAGTGTGTTTAGGTCGCAAAGTTCATCTCGTCATGTTCAAGGCAACTTTGTAGATGTTTAAATCGCTAAATACTTTAATATTGTTTGTTTATTATTTTAGGGATTCCAATAATGTTCATAGATCTTGGGTTGGGTCTCAAGAGTTCTTCAATTTTCTTTCAATTTTTCAGTTTTAGAGTCTCAAGTTGTCTTTCTATCTTAGAATTTATATATGATTGAAGTTGTAAAAACTTCTTTCTCATATAACAAATATACTTTTATGAAAACTGTTTGTCAAAAAATGGTATTCATGTCTCAATATTTATTCCTTTTATTCAGCGCTTGGTTACAGATGACAGCTCTTACAGCGAACGAACAAAATAGTATGAATTAGATAGTAACATGACTTTTGGAAAATAGTGAAATGGTAAAAACGTAACATCTTTGGTTATGTGGAGAAAATAAGAACAACTGAATGGTCGTTGAATTTCAGAATTGTTATTTTATGTTTAATTATCAGAATTATAAATAATTTGAAAAAAAATTGATGTATTTAAATGTACGTATATAGATACATCTAAAAGTTGAAGTAGTTTGAAGCATATCAGTTTCAGAACAATTACATTTACATCAAATTAAAAAGGAGAATAAAAGAACAGATTGGTAGTTGGTAATGAACATAATCTTTTAAAATAAACCACCAGAGTATGTTCAGCTCCTCAAAGTATCTTCAAGTTCCCAAAGTATGTTCAAAACTCCTCAGAAAATGGTTTCGAGGATACATTTAGGATTTTATATTAATCATCATCTACGTCATCATTGTCATCAACGCGATGGAAGTCGAAACATCGAAATCATCATCAGAGGATGTCTTTAACCTCAGGATTCAACCTGAAATCATCACTTCCGATTTTGATAAAAGTCTCGAGCAAGACAATCACTTGATGACGTCATCGCCTCACAGGAGAACCCAAAGATGTGACTTTGATGACGCAGCAGCAAATACTCGCTAAAAAAATTGGCGATTCAGCGCGAATTGCTTCGATTTGAAACAGATCTACTAGAAACTACCGCTACAGGTGAATGACGTCATCATCATCGCTGCCTTGTGACGTCATCGCTTCACAGGAAGACCAGAATATGTGACTTTGATGACACAGCAGCCAATTCTCGCCAAAAAATCTCGATTCAGCGCGAATTGCTTCGATTTAAAACAAATCTACCAGAAACTACCGCTACAGGTAACTGACATCATCATCATTGCTGCCTTGTGACGTCATCGCTTCACAGTGTTGTCATCATCAACATCACCATGCTCTAACTCTATCATCATCGCCTTGATTAACGACCACGTGACCAACAACCACGTGACCAACAACCACGTGACCAACTACGACGTGACCAACGACCACGCAACGAACGACCACGTGACCAGCGACCCAGTGACCAACGACCACTTGACTAATAACCACGTGACCAACATCCACGTGACCAACATCAACTTGACTAACGACCACGTGACCAGCAACCACGTGACCAACGACCACGTGACCAACAACCACGTGATTAACAACCACTTGACTAACGACCACGTGACCAATAACCACGTGACCAACAACCGCATGACCAACAACCACGTGATCAACAACCACTTGACCAACTACGACGTGACCAACAACCACGCAACCAACGACCACGTGATCAACAATCACTTGACTAAGGACCACGTGACCAACAACCACGAGACCAACATCAACTTGACTAACGACCACGTGACCAACGAGCACGTGACCAACAACCACGTGAAAAACAACCAATTGACTAACGACCACGTGACCAACGACCACGTGACCAACAATCAATTGACTAACGACCACGTGACCAACAACCACGTGACCAACTACGACGTGACCAACAACCACGCAACCAACGACCACGTGACCAACAATCACTTGACTAACGACCACGTGACCAACAACCACGTGACCAACATTACCTTGACTAACGACCACGTGACCAACACCCACGTGACCAACAACCGCATGACCAACAACCACGTGACCGACAACCACTTGACCAACTACGACGTGACCAACAACCACGCAACCAACGACCACGTGACCAACAACCACGTGACCAACATCAACTTGACTAACGACCACGTGACCAACGAGCACGTGACCAACAATCACGTGACTAACAACCAATTGACTAACGACCACGTGACCAACTACCACGTGACCAACATCAACTTGATTAACCACCACGTGACCAACAATCACTTGACTAACGACCACGTGACCAACAACCACGTGACCAACATCAACTTGACTAACGACCACGTGACCAACGAGCACGTGACCAACAATCACGTGACCAACAACCACGTGACCAACGACCACGTGACCAACGACCACGTGACCAGCTACCACGTGACCAACAATTAATTGACTAACGACCACGTGATCAACAACCACTTGACCAACTACGACGTGACCAACAACCACGCAACCAACGACCACGTGACCAACAATCACTTGACTAATGACCACGTGACCAACGAGCACGTGACCAACAATCACTTGACTAAGGACCACGTGAGCAGCGACCACGTGACCAACATCAACTTGACTAACCACCACGTGACCAACGAGCACGTGAACAACAACCAATTGACTAACGACCACGTGACCAACCAACACGTGACCAACGACCACGTGACCAAAAACCACTTGACCAACTACGACGTGACCAAAGACCACGTTACCAGCGACCCCGTGATCAACAACCACGTGACCAACAACCACATGACCAACAACCACTTGACTAACAACCACGCGACCAACAACTGCGTGACCAGCAACCACGTGACTAACGACTACGTGACCAACAACCACTTGACTAACTACCATTTGACCAACTACCACGTGACCAATGACCACTTGAATAACGACCACGTGACCAACAACCACCTGACCAACGTCCACGTGACCAACTACCACGTGACCAACAACCACGTGACCAACAACCACTAATTTTTGATTTTGCGCAGTTGGTACTCGAAAAACCTGCCATCAGACATTACCCTGTCAGAACCACTCGTGTTGTTGAAACAGAAGTTGAACCGTTTTGATATTGCCAACATTATAAGATGTTTTTTGTGAGGATTTGTGTTAGAGAGAGGTGCTCTCTTCAGGTACCTTCCTTCGTATTTATTGTAACAAATAAAGAAATAAAACCACCAATAAATTTCTGTAGATTTAGTATTTAGGGTGATTTACCAAATAGATCGTAAACTGTCAACTTTGAATTTCCTTAAATGATTAAATTATTTAAATTTTGATCATTTCTTAAACGCTTTTCTGATCATATCACTTAGTTTAACCTTTGAAAAAGCTTTGTTTTTAAAAAGTAGCTACAAAAACAAGTTTATGTTTTTATTGAATCAAAACAAAAGGTTTTTACAAAAGTTAGAAAGCTTGAAAATTAGTTTAATCAACTTTATAAATTGAATTTTAGATAAATAAAAATATATTAAAATTGGCAAAGGCGTTAAACCAAGAACAAAGGACCACGTGACCAACAATCACTTGACCAACATCAACTTGACTAACGACCACGTGACCAACGACCACGTGACCAACGACCACGTGACCAACAACCACTTGACTAACGACCACGTGACCAACAACCACGTAACTAGCGACCCCGTGACCAACAGCCACGTGACCAACAACTACGTGACTAGCGACCACGTGACCAGGGACCCCGTGACCAACAACCACGTGACCAACAACCACTAATTTTTGATTTTGTGCAACTGGTACCTGGAAAAACTGTCATCAGACATTGCCATGTCATAATCACTTGTGTTGTTGAAACAGAAGTTGAACCGTTTTGATATTGCCAACAATAATAGATACTATTTGTGAGTATGTGTTAGCTCGAAATGCTCTCTTCAGGTACCCTCTTTGGTAAATAAATGAAATTACTCAAACAACCTTCATAAAAGAAATTTATCTGCATTTCTACGCAAAAATAACTAATTAACATTTTTTTGCATTTATGTAATTACAAGTAGCACTTTTATAATTGATTAATTGGAACTAATATTTGATTTTGCTCATTATGAAAAGTGTTAAATGTTCAGGTAAACATTTGTCTAAACAAAACCATAAAAGTTCTAAACATTAGCTGAGGTTGTATTTTCAAATTTCTTTCCATGTTAGTTTTAGTATTTCTAAAACGTCAATAAAACTTTTTTGTATGGTTTTCAAACATTACCAAAAATTTAGTTCTTTGAACCTTTAATCAATTTCTAATCAATTCAATTGAAAGTTTGAAAATTATAATTAAACTTTGCTGACTTCTTACAAATAATATGATGATAAAAATATTATGCTTATTCAAGTGTGACGACTACATCAACTTTAATAGTTAATATCAGTGATAGTTGTGATATAAATTTAATTTATAAACTAATTATACTTGTAGCATAAAAAGAAAACCGTTTTAAGTAAAGATGATTTACGAAATCAGTCGTTAACTGTCAACTTTGAATTTCCTTAAATGATTAAATGATTTAAATTTTGATCATTTTTTAAATGCTTTTTTAGTCATATCACTTAGTTTAAACTTTGAAAAAGCTTTGTTTTTAAAAAGTAGCTACAAAAACAAGTTTATGTTTTTAATGAATCAAAACAAAAGGTTTTTACAAAAGTTAGAAAGCTTGAAAATTAGTTTAATCAACTTTATAAATTGAATTTTAGATAAATAAAAATATATAAAAATTGGCAAAAGCTTTGAAGTTGAACCGTTATAATATTACCAACATTGTCATTTGTAAACTGTGATTGTTTTCCATTTTCTAAATTTTTAACATTCTATGTAATTTTTAACTGTATATGCTTTAAAGACTGCTGAAATGCCATTTGTTACATCTTCTGTCTAAATTGTTGACTAAATAGATATTATTTGTGAAAATGTGTGTTAGCGGGAAGTACTCTCTTCAGACACCCTCTTTCGTATTTATTGTAACTAATAAAGAAATAAAAACACCAAAAATTTATTCTCAATTTTTATTCATTAAAACATTATTTCTTATATATATTCAATTTTACAAAATGATTAAACAATTGACGAGCTTATTAGAAACAAATAATAACATTTAAGATCAGAACAAGTAATTTCTTCTTCTTTTGCTTCTTCATTTTCTTGCATCAATTTTCTGCTTTTATTTATTTTGAAAACCAAACTTTACTTTGAAAAAATACGAAAATAATTTAATAGATTACTCAAAACACAGAGATGCATTTATATTATCAATAGCTTGAAATCTCTTAAATGCTTCACTACATGGGTTAAATTTTATTGCAAGTCCATTTTCATCAACTTTTTGATTCACCATATTTTGAATTTCACCTGATAAATAATTACTTTAAATTATTAAAACAAATAAATCACAAAATTACTTTGAATTTTATTGATTGAATTAAACTTTTTTTCATCCAAATCAATGATGATTTCAGAATTTGGTTCAAAATCAAAACTGATATTCTGATCTTCTGGTCTTTGATCACAACAACCACACAAGTGTTTGTGGTATTGAAGTCTCCCATCATTAATGAATCCATGTCGTATTGCTGTTTCAGCTGATAAGCGAAAAGTCTAAAAAAAAGAAGCTTGTCATCAAGAAAAGTTTGCTGAAAACAATTAAATTCTTTGAATCTAATAATGATTTTTATAAAACAAACTTTTATGCTTGTGGTTGGACATTATTATTTAGTTTTATACTTTTTAGTATTTAAAACAAATTAGTACTTTCATTTAAACTTCAAGCACTAGAAGTAAACAATTTCTTAAACAGTTTTTAGAAAGTAAACAAAATGCTAACTGGATCCCAAACGAATAACAATGATAGGAATTCAGCTGTAACATCATCTATATGAACTCCATTCAAATATGAAAAATTTGATTTTGGAGAAGTTTCATCATTAGAGACAGATTTCGAACGCAAGTTTTGTTGTACGCTGTTTAATTGAGACAAATTGTAGGAAATTGTAACAGGCTGAATTTTGTTTTTCTTTTCTGCTAGCTTAAACATTGCAGTAATCTAAAAACAAAAATTTAATTACTTAAATATTAAAAAGATTAAATTTATAAACCTGATCATATTCAGATGCTTGATTAAAAAGCAATTTTTGAGTCAACATCTCTACAACAATACAACCAAGACTCCAGATATCAACTTTTGTGTCATAAAATTGATAGTGACATAATAATTCTGGTGCCCTAAGATTACAAAAGTTTAGAGGAAAACATAAAGTACAATTTGAATATCGAACTTGTAATTTCGCGTTCCAACCTTGGTATTCATTTTGATATTTTCATGAAAAGCCAAAACTTTTTTTGAAAGACCAAAGTCCGCTATCTTTAACAGACAGGTATTGTCTATTAGAATATTTTGTGGCTTCAGATCTCTATGAATAATACCAGCGCTGTGTAAGTACTTTAAACCTCTTAAGATTTGGTACACACACAACCTAATATTATTCTTAGTGATAAAACCAATTTGAATTGCTTCATGTAGATCGTGATGCATCAATGGTAGAATTATAAACCTAAAAAAAAAAGAAATTAAAAATAATTGAAAATTCTTATTTATGTTTACATTTTCAAAACAAGCAAACAGTTTAAATTATTTGTTTTTACGATAAAAAAAAAACTAAATCTAATCTGATTAACTTTACAAACTTATTAAAAATTATAAATGTAGAAAAGAACTTTATTCGGATTTGAGAATTTAACTAAAAAGTTGTAACAAAAACTAAAAATAAGAAAGAACAGGTTGTGACAAAATAAGATAATTTGATTATGTCTAAATTTGGGTGTTTAAATTTGTTATAAATTTAATCAAATTTATTGCAATTAATATAAATAATAACTTATTTTTACAATTCAATTCTCTGTGTTTGATTGTTTTCAAACATCATAATATTCACAAGAGATAAAAGCTGAAAACAAAAACAATTTTATTATTCGTCTAAATTTAAAAAAAAAATTAAATGTAATTTCTGATTAACTTACATTTTCATGATTATTAAAATTTAATATTTTCACTTCTCTTAGAATGTTTGTAGCTGATGACAATGAATCAAATGCTGCTGAAACCCTTTTTAAGGCGACCATTTTATAGGGATAAAGTGGGTACTTCACTTTCCTAATTCAAAAATATTTAAAGTTTGTAAAAATTTTGAAAAAATCCAAAAATAATTTCAGAAATTTACATTAAAAATGAATTAATTCAGAAAAAATTAAGAAACAATAAAATAAATTTTTAGAAAAAAAAAATGTTTACTGAGAAGTTTGAAAGTTTCAAAGTAAGTAGTTTCAATTATTTAAAATATTTTCTTAAATCTAATAAACGTCGATTAAGTCTTTTTAAAAACTCTTTAATCTATATTTAAATGAAAAACAAACAATTTACCAAACAACACCAAATGCACCACGACCAATCATTTTCTCCATTTTAAAGCTTATTAAGAGGTTCTTCTATCAAATGCTTTACAAAAATAAACAATTTGTTGGCACGAAGGACAGATATAACATAAAAATATTCCAAAAGCTGTAGAAGTGGTTCTATCAAAATATCCAAAAAATTTAAGGAATTTCTAGCATGAGAATATTTCTGAAGTAAAAGAAAACTAAATATAATAATTTACTAAATGTTTGAAATGAAAAATCATCTTTCACAAAATATTTGTAAATCTTCAAGCAAATGCTGTAGGTTATTCTAAAAATTAAAAATTTTTAGTGCTAAAACTTTATTTCAACAAAAAATTTAGAGATTTATCAAAAACATAAACTTCTATGAAAACAAGGGAAATTAATTTCTAAAAAATAATTTCTAAGCATTAAAATTGTTGAGAGTTCTTTTCTACTGGCTTGACATTGTAATTTACACAGCTTCAACTGAACAACTTTATTCTGAATACATTTATTTAAAGTAATATTTGAAAAATATTTTCATTTATTATCTGAATAGACTACATTTTCTAAATTACAAAAATAATTCGGCTAATAAGAAAAATATTTTCCAATCTATCCTTAGTGTTTTTCTAGTTGTCTCAACTGAACTTTTCAAATAATAATAATATTATCTTATTACCAACGACTCAATTAATATTTTTTAATTAATGAAAATACTCAAGCAACCTTCATAAAAGAAATTTATCTGTATTTCTACGCAAAAATAACTAATAAACGATTTTTTGCATTTATGTAATTACAAGTAGGACTTTTATAATTGATTAATTATAACTAATATTTGAGTTTGTTGATTATGAAAAGTGTTAAAAGTTCAACATAAAAGTAAAAGTTTGTCTAAACAAGACCATAAAGGTTCTTAACACTAACTGAGTATGTAATTTCAAATTTCTTTCCTTATTAGCCTTAATATTTCTAAAACATCGATTAAAGTTTTTTGTATAATCAATACTTTTCTGTAGCTTTAGTATTTAAGGTGATTTACCAAATAGATCGTTAACTGTCAACTTTGAATTTCTTTAAATGATTAAATTATTTAAATTTTGATCATTTTTTAAATGCTTTTCTAATCATATCACTTAGTTTAACCTTTGGAAAAGCTTTGTTTTTAAAAAGTAGCTACAAAAACAAGTTTATGTTTTTAATTAATCAAAACAAAAGGTTGCTACAAAAGTTAGAAAACTTGAATACTAGTTTAATCAACTTTATAAATTGAATTTTAGATAAATAAAAAAATATTAAAATTGGCAAAAGCGTTTAGCCAAGAACTCAATATTCTAAAGGAATTAAACATCGACAGCTGCGGCGTTGATAATCTTTAGATAATCTAGTCTATTTCTACTAAAACACAAATAAAAGTACATTTTCAATTTACATTTGAACATCAAAACCAAGGCTGCCTTTTAGAAAGCAATTTTCTGCTGTGAGTTACATCATTAAATATTGCAATTTTTCAAAGCTGATAAAAGTAAACTACACTTATTTTTCATGGTCTTTGTCGTATCTTTTGCATAAGGAGACAACAGAAAACTTCAAAAAAGGAATCATTGAGGCGAACTAGCATAACAACAGGCTAAACCAGCACAGTTTATTCGGCCACATTCCTCAAACTTTAAACAAATGAATTCCAAATCGCTTTTTTTGTTTGGATTAATCAAAACGTAAACGTAACATTGGCCTTCCTTGAATTGGTTTTAAAGATAAATGTATTATGAAACAATTTAACCTATGTACCAAGCAAATTGAAACCAGGTCGATTAGAATGGCTTTGCAAGCAAATAAAAGATAAAGAATAAAAACTAAGATCAAAGAAAAGGAAGATGAAATGAAAACGTTCTTTTTGTTTCACTTGTTGTGTTGTGGACATTGTTTCCACACACAGGATGGCAATAACCATACAAAAAATTTAACACAATCTGCTGTATCAGGTCATTAATGTTATTATTTAAGTAATCCAATCTAAACAATTTTTATAGAGAGATAAAGTTTTAATATGATCTATTTACTAATAATTTACTAAAAAAATATAAAAGTTTCAGACTTAAGTGGAGTTATTTTAAACCTAACAACTAAAATGTTTTTTTACAATTCAGTAATACATTTTGTAGAAATTAAATTAAAAATGTTTCAACCAAACTCATTTTGCTTTTGTTTTACAAAATACATTTTAATGATTAATTCATTGACTAGTTTACAAAGTTGCAAAGTAAATAATAAATGTTCATAAATAAAAAGTTTATTAACAGATTTGACATCATAATCAACCAGTTCCTTTTTTAATAAAAAAAACTTCATAATTTATTTTGGTAATTCTGTATTTATTTACTTATTTCAATAATAAGGACACACTTTCTCACAAATAACATCTATTATTATTAAATAATAATTATTATTATTAATAGTTAATTAATAACACAACTGCCTCATTAGAATGAACTAATTGTATCTATACAGTCTTTAAAACTATAAAATGTAGCCGAGTATCAAATAACATAACCCTTTCAAAAGTTGGTAGGTTTGGTAGTTAGAGTTTGAAGTTAGATGAAGATATATGTTCAATAAGTCGCAATTTCCCTATTATTACTAATTTACAGCTTCTCAGCTTTATCATAAAGATTTTGCAACAATCACTAATTGTACTTCAGAAAACATTACAAAAAATTGCGTAATAATTTTGCTATTTAAATATTTCTGTCAAGTTTTGATTTTTGAGGATAACAGTTTGTTGCTACGAGCCATGTTAAGAGCTCCTCAATTTTCCTTCCAGAAGCTTTTCTTCCTATCATGTTAAACTAAATAAGTCACTGAACCTTTTAAAATACGTTAAACTAAAAAGTTTTATTCGAAAAACCTTGTTATTTGTCGAAACAGCTAAAAGTGATAATTTAAATTAAAAGATACAATTTTAATTGAAAAATTTAGTGAAAGTTAGACAAACGGTTGCCAATTTGCAGATACAAATGTTTAATTTATAAGTTTTTAATTTTTAATTAATTACGTATTAGGGAAAGCCCAAATTCATTTAACTTTTCGTTGTTGGCTTGTGCAATTAATCGATATAACTCTGATTGAAGCACTTGAGATTTTTATATCTCATCAAAGTTAAAATTAGTTTCTTTTTTATTTTAGTTGAAATATATTTTTAAAATGTAACTAAAGTGTTACAGAATTACTAACTAATAGTGTGACAATTTAAATTTAGAGTTTATTAACCTAAATTATTGTCAAAGATTTGATCTTGTAAAGAAGGTGTTCATATGAGGAAAAGGGTGTGCTGCTTCAAAGGGGTTATTCACTTCTATTTCCGAAAAATCCAAAGATACTTGCTTTTATCTGCAGTAGTAATGTACGCCAGCGAAACTTGGACTTTTTCGAAGGAGAACGAAGATAAACTCAACATTCATTTCCGTTATCTTTGTCTAATATCATTGATATAAATTAAAGATGCGAAATACCAGTGAAAACCTCAAGAAAACTTGGAAAAGATTTATCAGTTAGATTTGTTGTTATCTATATTTAAGGAATTGTTTTATTCAGGAGATAAGACTGGAGTTAGAGTTAAACTATCCAAGAGTATAATATAGGAGGTGAAACTGAGTCCTTGTGAATATCTGTATAGATGAGATTAGCTGTTAAGGTATTTACTGAGGAATTTGGACACTAGTTGAGACAGAATAACAGCTGATTACTTGAGAATCTTTAAGAAGGGAATTAAAGTAAATAATTAGAGAAAAATGGTTGTTAAGAAGAAAATTTAAATACTTTATGTAATCATTACCCTTATCCTTACTCTTTAACATAAATCTGAAGCGAGAAAGAGCTCCACAAATTTGTAAGAAGCGTTTAGTGATTGCTTATATTACAAAACATCGCTTGCACCCAAGATCTCCAGATTTATGATGGATGCCATTAATTGTCCAGGATTTGAGATTATTGCTTTTGATTTTAATTACTTAAAGTCCAAATTTTATCGTTTTATTTGCACTCACCTACAACTCTCTAGAAACTAATGACTAAAAGTAAAGAAGAGGCTACTATTTTTATTGAAGGTTCTGAAGAGTGTTTTGTGTCATGAGTTATATATTTTAGGGGATTTAAATTTTGGGAAAGTTGATTGGAATAAACCAATTTCAGAATTTATGGGAAAATCGTTTAACTTGGATAGCAACAATACTAGTTCAGCCATTTTAAGTCAGATCCTTGTATGCTTCCTCGAAGTACTAATTCAGCAAAAACTCTTCTTTTTTATCGTAATTGAAATTAAGAAAAGAAATCAAAATTACAATTATTAGACATTTATTTGAAAAATGTTCTAATTTAAAAGATTTTTTTTGCATAAATCATCGACTAAACACTTATGTAACGAGTAAAAATTTTTGGGTTTTGTAATCGTCAAGTCCTTTCTGATTAAGATTTTTATGAGTAAGATTTTTATTGTAAAAACTTCAAGTTCTTTCTAATATAACAAATATATTTTTATGAAGACTGTTTGTCACAAAATTGTATTCATGTCTCAATATTTATTCATTTTATTCAGCGCTTCGTTACAGATGACAGCTCTTACAGCGAACAAACAAAATAGTATGAATTAGATAGTAGTATGACTTCGTGAAGATATTAAAGTGGTAAAAAGTAACATTTTTGGTGACGTAGAGAAGATAAGAACAACTGAATGGTCGTTGAATTGTAATTTTTTGTTTAATTATCAGAATAAGAAAAAATTCGAATGAAAATTGATGTATTTAAATGTAAGTATATAGATACATCTAAAAGTTGAAGTAATTTGAAGCATATCAGTTTCAGAACAATTACATTTACACCAAATTAAAAAGGAGAATAAAAGAAGACTAAATATTGACTGATAATGAACATGAACTTTTGAAATAAACCACCAAAGTATTAAGTGTTAAGTGTTCAGCTCCTCAAAATATCGTCCAAAAGTATTTTCAAAACTCCTCAGAAAAAGGTTTCCTAGGTAAATTTAGGAATTTAGATTAGTCATCACCTACGTCATCATCGCCATCAACGCGATGGAAGTCGAAACATCGAAATCATCATCAGGAAGATGTCTTTAACCTCAGGATTCAACTTGAACGCATCACTTCCGATTTTGATAAAAGTCGCGAGCAAAACCGTTAGTTGATGACGTCATCGCATTACAGGAAACCCCGAAGATTTGACAATGAAGACATATCAGCAAATTTGCGCAAAAAAATTAGCGATGCAGCGCAAATTGCTTCGATTTGAAATAGATTTACTACTAGAAACAACCGTTCAAGGTAAATGACGTCATCATCATCACCTTGTGACGTCATAATCATCGCCGTGCTGTTACGTCATCATCATCACCTTTTTGTGACATCATCATCATCGCCGTATTATAACGTCATCATCATCGCTGTGCTGTTAAGTAATCATCAGCGCCATGTTTTGACGCCATCATCATCGCCGTGTTGTGACATCATCATCATCGCCGTGTTGTGACATCATCATCATAGCCGTGTTGTGTCGTCATCATCATCACCGTGTTGTGACGTCATCATCGCCGTGTTGTGACATCATCAACATCGCCATGTTGTGACGTCATCAACATCGCCATGTTGTGACGTCATCATCATCGCCGTGTTGTGACGCCATCATCATCACCGTGTTGTGTCGTCATCATCATTACCGTGTTGTGTCGTCATCATCATCGCTGTGATGTTAAGTAATCATCAGCGCCATGTTTTGACGCCATCATCATCGCCGTGTTGTGTCGTCATCATCATCGCCTTTGTTGTCACATCATCAACATCGCCATGTTGTGACGTCATCATCATCGCCATGTTGTTAAGTCATCATCGCCATGTTGTGACGAGATCATCATCGCCGTGTTGTGACATCATCATCATCGCTGTGTTGTGACGTCATCATCATAGCCGTATTATAACGTCATCATCATCGCCATGTTGTTAAGTAATCATCAGCGCCATGTTTTGACGCCATCATCATCGCCGTGTTGTGACGTCATCATCATCGCTGTGTTGTGACATCATCAACATCGCCGTGTTGTGACGTCCTCATCATCGCCGTATTATAACGTCATAACCATCGCTGTGCTGTTAAGTAATCATTAGCGCCATGTTTTGACGCCGTCATCATCGCCGTGTTGTGACGCCATCATCATCGCTGTGTTGTGACATCATCAACATAGCCGTGTTATGACGTCATCATCATCGCCATGTTGTTAAGTCATCATCAGCGCCATGTTGTGACGCTATCATCATCGCTGTGTTATGACATCATCAACATCCCTGTGTTGTGACGTCATCATCATAGCCGTATTAGAACGTCATCATCATCGCCATGTTGTTAAGTAATCATCAGCGCCATGTTTTGACGCCATCATCATCGCCGTGTTGTGACGCCATCATCATCGCCGTGTTGTGACGTCATCATCATCGCTGTGTTGTGACATCATCAACATCGCCGTGTTGTGACGTCATCATCATCGCCTTATTATAACGTCATCACCATCGCTGTGCTGTTAAGTAATCATCAGCGCCATGTTTTGACGCCATCATCATCGCCGTGTTGTGACGCCATCATCATCGCTGTGTTGTGACATCATCAACATCGCCGTGTTGTGACGTCATCATCATCGCCATGTTGTTAAGTCATCATCAGCGCCATGTTGTGACGCTATCATCATCGTTGTGTTATGACATCATCAACATCCCTGTGTTGTGTCGTTATCATCATCGCCGTATTATAACGTCATAATCATTGCTGTGCTGTTAAGTAATCATCAGCGCCATGTTTTGACGCCATCATCATCGCCGTGTTGTGACGTCATCATCATCGCCGTGTTTTGACATCATCATCATCGCCGTGTTGTGACGTCAACATCATCGCTGTGTTGTGACGTCATCATCATCGCTGTGTTTTGTCGTCTCCACCATCGCCGTGTTGTGACGTCATCATCACTGTGTAATAAAATAAAATTAAAGTTTTTTAAAAACTTTGTAATATAATTTCCAGGAACTTAAAAAAATGTTGTGACTTCATCATCATCACCACCGTGTTGTGACGTCATCATCATCTCCGTGTTGTGACGTCATCATCATCGCTGTGGAATGGATTAAAATTAAACTTTATTAAAACTTTGTAATAAAATTTTCAAGAACTTAAAAAAAAATGTTGTGACATCATCATCACCGCCGTGTTGTGACGTCATCTTGATCGCCGTGTTGTGTCGTCATCATTACCGCTGTGTTGTGACGTCATCATCATTACCGTGTTGTGACGTCATTATCATCGCCGTTTTGTGACGCCATCATCATCGATGTGTAATGAATTAATATTAAACTTTATTAAAAACTTTGTAATAAGATTTTCAAGAACTTAAAAAAAAATTTTGTGACATCATCATCATCGCTGTGTTGTGTCGTCAGCATCATTGCCATGTTGTGACGTCATCATCATTACCGTGTTGTGACGTCATCTTCATCGCCGTGTTGTGTCGTCATCATCACCGCCGTGTTGTGGCTTCATCATCATTACCGTGTTGTGACGTCATCATCATCACCGCCGTGTTGTGACGTCATCTTCATCGCCGTGTTGTGACGCCATCATCATCGATGTGTAATGAATTAATATTAAACTTTATTAAAAACTTTGTAATACGATTTTCAAGAACTTAAAAAAAAATGTTGTGACATCATCATCATTACCGTGTTGTGTGGTCATCATCACCGCCGTTTTGTGACGCCATCATCATCACCGCCGTGTTGTGACGTCATCTTCATCGCCGTGTTGTGACGTCATCATTATCGCCATGTTGTGACGTCATCAAAATCATCCCCATGTTGTGATGTCATCATCATCGGGAATTGGGCCGCCTATAATCGAGCCCGGGTTATGACTATGAGTGTAGAACTCTCGTGTTCTGATAATCAATCAGCAGATGAACTGAACTTTAAGGTGGACGAGAAGTGAATGGATTATTTGCAGCAATTTTTAAGAAAAATAAATTTTAGTCGTTTTAAGTAAATTTATAATGAAAAAAACAACGAAAAAAGTTTTATGATAAAAAGAAAAAATGTTCCTACACCGGGAATCGAACCCGGGCCGCCTGGGTGAAAGCCAGGAATCCTAACCACTAGACCATATAGGACAACGATATTGATTTCTAGTAAATATTAGTGTATGAATATTAATTAAAGTATGTATGTTTGTTAAGTAATACTAATTCAGCTATTGCTGTTTTACAAGTTAATATCTTTTCAACTTATTTTGAAAGTTTCTAGGAAAGGGAATAGAAGATGCAGAGATCTCGAACACGTGAAGACATTCTTGAGAAAGATATAAAGAAGTTGGAGTTTAAAGATTACGAAGTAGATGTCAATACTAAAAAAGACTCCTTATTGCTTACATCTAGTATCAAATCTCTTGCCAGCAAACTATCCATGCGTTCATCTTTGTCTGATCTCCACATAACTAAAAAAATATTAAAAATATTTTCGTAAGGTTATATGTAAAAAATTTAAAAAGAAATAAAATTATAAATGAATTAAAACAACCAAATAAATAAATTTCAAAATATTTTAAATGTTAAAAAAAATAGTATTTCATTGAAAATCCTAAATTAGTTGTTAATTGATTTTAAGCCGGTAGTTGGCTTAAAACGAAAAGTTTTATCTATAGAAGAGAAATAGTAAAATATAAGACTTATGGTGAAATTCATGATTAAAATATTCCCAGATAAATGTAAATAAAATAATTTTCAAATTTTTAATTTGATTTTGTATTATGACCTTATTTGGAGTTATTTTCCAACCAAAACAACTCTCTAAAAAGTTAAACCCCAAAAATTACCCAAGAAAAATAAAAACCAAAAGTTGTTTTACAAATTAATCAATATAAATGAACATCAATAAATTAAATATATAAATTTTTAATTTATAAAATATTTCTACAAAAATATTGTTTGTAAATAAACAATATTAAATGGTTTTACCATCAACAAAAATAAACCTTTAACATTTTAAAATATTAAATTTTTTAAATTTATTAATTAAATTTTCATTTTATAAATATATATTTTTTAAATACCAATAAGATTAATTTGAAATTATTGTGAAAATCAACTTTTATTATAAATAAAAAAAAACTTAAATTTTACCAAATTTGATGACAAACAGAATTATAAGAAAAAAATTAATTATTTTATGGAATAAGTTTCAACCTAATTTTATCATAATTATATTTAATAAAAATATGACAAAATATAGTCTTGTTTATTATAACCAGAATAAGAAAATATATTTTTATATATAAAAAAGTATATAAATATATTTTTTATATATATAATTATATAATTTTTAAAACAGGATATAATTATTCAATTGAATTTATTAAAAGCTTTTAATATATGAAAAAAAATCACAGAAAAAACAATAATTTGATTTAATTAAGATGTTTAAAGGACTTATATGTATGGTGGAATTATTTCAATAAATAATATTTTTATATGTCATATAATAGAGGGCATCTAATAAAATTTTAAGAAAAGTTTTTGATAAAAATTAGAATTTGTACAACTCACTTATAAGATTTATTTACCCTTTCTAAACACAAGTGTCCTGATTCAAAACTTTTGAACGAAAATGTTTTATAAATTTTTTAGAAGTTTTTTATAGTTTATGTGGTAAGTGTTATTTTATAAATAAGTGATTTAAATTAATAGAATGATTTATTATGATTTGATAACAAATGAACAAAACAGTAAGATTGAATTTGTCAAAAAAATAGTTTAACAAGAAAAGTTAGAAATAAGAAGATTGTTAAATTTCATAATGATTAATTAGTTTAAAATAAGAATTATCCAATTAAAAAACAATACATTTTAAAACTATTATTTCTTGTACATCATTATTTAAATATAATGTAATTTGCTTTTAAGAAATAATACAAATTTATTAGATAATTGTAAAACTGTCAAAAATTTTAAAAGAATTTCACTTTCTATTGACTTGAATTGGAAATATGTAGATATGTTGATTTAAAATATAAACTTTTCTTGACAGTTTAGATCAAATAAAAGCCGCCAGGTGATAAATGAAATATGTATATTTTTATTTAATTTTAATGTTTCTTGTTTTGATAAATTTAAATTTAATTAATGTTATTGAATAATAAAATATTGAAAAAATTTATTATATTTTAATTTAATTAAATGAAAGCTTCTAACAATTTAATGAAGCTACAAACAGTTTGACCAAAGAAAAGTGACTTATTCAGTGATAAAGTGCTAGATAATAATCATATAAATAAAATAGTTTACAAAAAACCATTAAACAAGACTACAAATAGAAATAAACTAACTGATGTTTACGCAACAAAGCAATTCAATTACATTTCTAATTTTAATCTAAGATTCGGAAATCACAAACAATTTAAACAAATTATTTTATATTTCAAAGGATTTTGATAACTTTAAGGAACCAATCGCAGGCCTGAGTTAATTTATCAAGAGCAATTAATCGCCTCATTTCATATCAGATTGTTTGTCAGTTGATGGAATCACTTAATTGCAAAATTAAATAAGAACCCAATTCTAGTTTATCATTAAATTTCGATTCAAAAATCATTTTTTTAAAGCTGAAAACCTTAAATTAAAAACCGGTTATTTTAAACAATTATTGTTTAAAATCTTTGCATTAAATTAATCGAAAAATTAGGAAAGAAATCAAGCTTTGTAAAGATTTATATTTGCAGAAAGATATAGCAACTATTCATTAGATATTAATTCTATTTAATATCTTTAAAACAAAATTAGAAAACTATAATGGTTATAGACAGAGCTTGGTTCAAATAAAACGAAAATAAGGATCAATAAAGATTTTTTAACTGACAAGGCTTATGAACATAAAATCATAATTGCTTTGGTTAAAGATACATTATTCTGAGCTACTTGATGTATAAAGCAAAAATTACAACAACTCAATTTTAAATTTGAAGTAAGTCATATATAAAATTCACAAAAACACTAACTGAAAGAAGTTTAAAAGAAGTTTACAATAAATTTAAAAAAAATAAAACTAATCCAAATTATTAACCAGGTAAAGATGAAATTTATTTCTAATTATGATAAGTTTATCAGCAAAGCTTAATTTAAATAATTAAAAATGAATTTGACTAACCAATTAATTGCCTCCAATTAATGAAATTATTTCTTTTCTTGCTGTTACAGTAGTTGTATATCCATCATACAGAAAATTCTTATGAGAAGCTTCAAATCAATATTTAATCTTTAATGTTTATTTAAAAATTGATCAGTTTTATAAAGAGTCTTGGAGGAATTCCTAAAAGTATGATTAGAAAAAAATATTAGTTATAATGATGATATAATTAAAGTATATGAAGGTTTAAACAAAATTGATAAATTGATCATTTAATTATTGGTTTCACAGATTTTTATAGGAAAAGAAAAAATGAACTAAGCAAAACGATAAATAATTAAATAAGTTTTACAATTTGACACTAATAAATTATAAATTTATAAAATGATTCAATTAAAAAGTTTTTAATTTGAAACTGATTTCTGAAATTTGAAAATTAAAAAAGGTTTCATTTCAAAGAATAGAAAATAAAAAACAATTTGGTTTAGCGCTACATATATCAATAGAATCCAAATTATATCATTTAATCATTTGATCTCCTATTTATGGTTAAAAGTTAAAAATTCTCCATCTTTGTCTTTTTCTCCATTTAAATAGAATAAATTCAGTGATTTATTATGAAAATAAATAATGGCAAATAGATAAATGGTTTTAAGATAAATTATTTAAAAGAAAAATATAAGTTTTAGTTTAAACCAATTTAAATAAATACAAAGGTTTATTAGGAGGTTCAATATTAAATGATAAAGAAAATTTTTACCTGATTTTTGTTCAATCTTTTCCTTGAATTATAAAATTCAAGATGAGAAGTTAGTAATTTTCAATTTTATAAAAAAATGTTTGAAACTGATTTTTCAAAATGAAAAATTATATATTTATTTTTTAATTATTTATTTATAACTAAATAAATTAAATTGAATTAATTCTTAAAGTCACACAGGGTTAAAACTAAAACATTTCTTAAATTGTTACACTATTACAGTTAAAACTTTTCTATATAACTATAACAATCAAAAGAAGTTAAAACTAAAATTTTTCTTAAATTCATTTAATTCTGTTTGTTAGTTTTAACAATTACAAAAATTTGTCAAATTTATATTCATTAGTTTATTAAAATATGTCTTATCAAAATATAAATAATTATTTATAATTTACAAAATACAAAAAAAAACCGCTTGGTTTGCCTTGATGTGAATTCAAGTTCAAAAAATAAAACATACTATTAATAAGTAGTTTTTTTTTAATGTTAGTATTTGAGAAATAAAATTTATTCAAAAGAGTTTATTATAAATTAGATCAAAATAAAAAGTAAGGATAAACTCCTAAACATTTTTTTTATTAAAAACAACAATAAAATATAATATATAAAACTCAAGTTCACTATACAAAACTAACCCAATCAAAAACAAAACTGCAATCCAATTTCTTGAAAACTTATCTTAATTTGGCGTTTTATAGAAAATAAATAGAAATAAATAATACAATAATTTGAGGTTTTAATTTTAATCAAGAATTAATAATGTCTGATTTTAGAAAAACTGATTTCAAAGATATTAGAATAAAATGTAAAAAGTTAAACTTGTTGTATTAAGGTGAATAAAAGTTTTCATTTTCTAGAATTTTTAAAAGTTCTTTTAAACCATTTTATTTACTGTTATCTGTTTAATTTTCATTATTATCATGAAAGCTGAATAATATATGAAAGTTGCGATTGACTTAAACAAATATAATCTCATATAATCTTTCTCTTTAGATATCAATTTAATTTTTAAAGTATAAAACGCAAGCTTAAATATTACAAATAGTTAAACAATGAACGAATGTATTATTATAATCAGTATGAAGTTCTATAACCAAAAAAATGTCAAGAATGATTTAGAATTGATAAAATTGATGAAGTGAAAGAAGTTACAGAAGTTATTTTCCAACCTGTGGTTAGCATTTGGGAACAATTATTTAGAATGATTATAACGATAAACTTTTTTTTTTAATATTATTTCTCTGTTAAGGTAGCTACTACTTAGTAAGTAGAGGAAACGTAGCATCTTTTGAATTTAAAACTTTATAAATATTTAGCTCTTTTCTCTTTTTTAATTAATAAATTATTTCTTATTAATTACAGACTCGAGTAAAAATTTCTTTCATTTCTATGATTTTAAACCTTACGTAACTTAAACAACTAGAAACAAGAAAAAGTTTTTTTAATTTTATCTAAATCTTTATTTTTTACATATTTAAGTTTTCTCCAATAAAGTCAAATTCACTTTTTTTATATATAATATTATAATGGTGAAAAAGGCAACTATCTTACAAAAAGGCGATTATAGTGATGACTTGAGTTTTAATTTCTACATGTTTCCTAATAAATCTAAATAGATGTTAAATGTTAATTCCTATAAAAGTATCTTTTTATAAATTAGATGATCTTGTTCATATAAGCAAAAGTCTAAAATATTTACTGTCCGATATTATTAGCGAGTTTCTTTGATTACATTAATTAATATTAATTAAATTCTAACAAAATAATTTGATTATTTTTTCTATAAGAATTGCAAAAAGATGTACTGTCTTTCACTGAAAGATGTACAATAAATTTAATTTTCTATAAAATACAATTCTCTAAAGTTAGGATTACAGAAATCATTGCTACTTTGGTTGGATATTGCAAAGATTTGATCTACATTTACTAATGATTTGTGGTGGGTCCATTTTAGGTCTTGAGAGATTCCGTGGCCTTTAATAACTTAACTTCGGAAAATTTTTACAATTATATAGTTAATTTACGTTTTAAAACTGAACAATTTCTATACAAATTTGCAAAACGTTTTTATTATTGTTTGATCATACTTCCGAAATGACAATTATTTGTAACAATGTGTTAAGTTACGAGTCTAAATTTTTAAATTTCCAAGAGTTTTGAGAATTAAAGAATGAAATTTGAGTGGCTCAAATAAAAAACGAAATTCTTCTTTAATAGCGCTAAAATAAAAACGCTTTTTCAGCTTTATCTTGTAAACAAATCGTAACATTAGAATCGACATTTATGATGTAGAAAGTGAAACTTCTTAAACTGTCCTTGTAAATGTCTATATAAAAAAGGCAATTATAGCGTTGACTTGAGCTTGACTGCAGATATTAATTTATACAGTTCTTATAAATTAATGATATTAGTTTATAAATAGTATCAAGAATAAAAGAATAATAAAATAAATTTGGAAATTGTAAAATATTGTTGTCAATAAACTACTCAATTCAGACTTCTTCAATATAATCTCGAATTAAGTTAACTATAATTAAATTAACATTTTCAGTAGTGATGAAGTCGGGAATAAAATTTCAAAACATCTTTATCCTATTGAGAAAGCTATCAGCTTTTACTGGTTATGTTTAATCGATAAACCTCAGAGGAGATACGAAAGATTGCGATCCTTACAAAATCATTGAAGTTAATGCTGTGAAAAGATTTGAATAATTTACAAAAAATTATATTATATAGAAACGTATAAACAGAGATATTATCCGAGAAAAGGCTTTTTAATAAGTGGCTTTGGAATTGATTCAAGTTTCTACATCTTTCATAAGTCCAGAAGACTTTACTTTAAAATCTAACTTAGACTGATGTAAGTGAGGTAGATTCCTTACAACGTTTATTTATCTCTTGTTTAAAAGGAGGTCTTAAGACTTGAAAATGTATTTTTGATAATTAGTGTTGGATCTACTTTTTAATTCTTACTATTGCGTTAAAATAATAACACTTGTACCTTTGGAGCCTGGCATTTTACTGTTGTAGTTTTTGTTCCATGAAACAATTAATTTAATTAATTTCTCTACCTAACTATATAAGTTAGACAATTTATTATTTGCTGGTAAAACTGTATACTTTTGTACATAGTTTAAAAATATTTTGTCATTGTATATGTAAGCTAACATAAATAACAAATAAATAAAAAGAAATTGCTGAAATACTGCTTTTACTTCTTCAATTTAAAGTTTATTTTTAAATTGAATAAAAACCAGTCACATGCTTTTATCTGTAACAATTACTAACAATAAAATTGCATAAAAATATTCAATCTTTATTTAGATGAAGTATTTAATAATCAACTTTAATTGCAGAAAATGCATTGAAAAAATCGAACACTAAAAGAGAATACGAGCAAATATTGTGAACGATAAAACAAATTTTAAACTTAATCTAAACAGAAAATATAAGTCGATAAATATTAGTGAAAAGACATCAGAGATTATATAAAGTTATTGATGTTAGAGTATCCATTAAAATTATTGTTTCAGAAGTTTGATAGAAAGATTAATTTCATCACTAACTCCATCCACTAAAATCAGTTCTGGTTTCTTTTGGCTTGTTTTTATCTATTTTCAAATTTTTACTTAGCTGCAACGAATGGAGAATGTAAGACGTATGTGTAATAGAAGTAAGAATTTAGAAAAACACAGGATGGCAATAACCATACAAAAAATTTAACACAATCTGCTGTATCAGGTCATTAATGTTATTTTTTAAGTAATCCAATCTAAACAATTTTTATAGAGAGATAAAGTTTTAATATGATCTATTTACTAATAATTTACTAAAAAAATATAAAAGTTTCAGACTTCGTCATCATCAAATTTTATTTTTTTATATGCACCTATCTACCACCCTCTAAAACTAATGATGAGGTTACTGTTAAGGCCTTATTGAAGGTTCTGAAGAGTGTTGTGTGTCCTGAGTTATATATTTTGGGGGATTTAAATATTAGTAAAATTTATTAGAATAACCCGAAATAAGAATTTTTCGATTATCGTTTAACTTGATTGTGACGTCATCATCATCACGCAAAACTATTAAACCGTTTTTGTTTAACAGGATGTCCCTGACTTTGACGTCAAGACCTCGTCGATTTCCCTCGATCATACTTCACTCATATGTGATGATCAAACGCTTCTAATGACGTCATCAGGCGATTAAGATCTAGGGTACTGGAATATGTTTAGAGTATCAGAGTGTATTTGGGTCGTAAAGTTCATTTCATCATGTTCAATGCATCTTAGAAGATGTTTAGATCCCCTAAATAGATTCTAAAAATTAGGGATTCTTTGGGTTTGTAGGATTCTCAAATTGTTTATATATCTTGGTTTGGGTCTCAAGAGTTCCTCGAACTTGTTTAGTGTCTCAAGTTATCTTAGAATTTGTAACAGATTGTATCAGAGTGTGATTATAAAAATAATAATAATAATTATTATCATTATCTCAATGATTATAAAAAAGCTGAAAAATCAAGTGGAACAAAAATGTACAATAACATCACATCGCATCTGATGAAGTAATAGAAGAATCAAATCCCACATTTGAAAAGAAAGCTCATTTCATTTATCTCATCAAATATTTTTGAAAAATAAATTTGAAGTAATTTGTATTGAATAGTAAACGCGTTAAAGTGATAAGGCACAATTTGTAGTAATCGAGTTTTATTCAGTCAAATTCTTTCAAAGGATTTGAGATGACTTTCGTACAGTCTTTTTTAGATCAACCTCTAATAATTCTTCCAGATTCTTTCGTTGTTGTATCAGATTTGTCAGTTAAACAGCGTTGATGTTAACCTTTTGATGTTATTAGCTTTTGTTGTTCCTGTTTAATATCGTAAATAATTCTAAATAATTTTTTTACTTCAGCCGCCTGATGTCACTAAACATCAAACTAACTGCTGAATACATCATTTTAATAATAATATTATATTTTATTATATATCTTGTAATTCAGCTTCGTCAGTTCAAGCTTGGATTGACAAAACGTTTTCACTATTGGGCCAATCACCTGGTTCTGCCAACTTCATTCTAAAAGGCTGTTTAAGTAATCAGTTTAATTTAGATTTCGTTTGTTGCGGTTTCCAAACGAAAAGAAGCATTAAATCGAGACAACGTAATAAAACTTCAAAATCGTTTATTGAGTCACCTTATTCAAGTCACAATACCCAATCTTTAAAAGTACTAGTTGTTGAATAAATGTTGAAGTGAGATGAAAGTGTTATGGATTCCGATACTCACTTTCAAGGCTATGATCAAGCCTTGAATCACATGAGTCATCGATTTGTAATTTTTGATGATGTAGTAATGACATAAACCAGGTACAAAGCAAAACTTAGTAAAAACTAGCTGACGTTCTGCATCATTGCTTGCAGAAACATGTCAGTTTGAAATATTTCATTTCCAGGTAAGGCATTTTAGCACTTGACCACGTGACTCATTTTACAAATGCTAACTGCAAATACTAAGTTGTGAGTGAGCTAGTAGAAAATGATCTATTTCCAGAATTATTAAACTACTTACAAATCGTGTGTTTTAAATGAAATCGATAATACTAACCGTATGTCCATATCAAAAAAGACAGTAAAATGAAACGCAAATTAATTTTAAACTCTTATAAGCCTTAATAAAACAATTACTACCAATAAACCTTTCAAACAAATTTTAAATTAAATTTTATTTAGTTAACACAAACATTTATAACTTAATTACTTATTGATGTTAAGATTAAACTTGAATTGGTTTAGAAATCAAAGTAAAAGCTGCCAGTTAATCAAACATTAGTAGATACAAAGTCACAGATTATAGTTGATTTAAACCAAGTGATTAAATTAAAGCTCTCAATAGAAATTGTTGTTGTTTACTAAAGATTGACAATCAAAAACTTACTTAAGGAGGTGCGTTTTGATTCGATTTGTTACAGTAGAGCAAAGTACGAATGTCATTATTCGATGACGTAATCATATACAGCACCGCTTGAAGCTAGAAAATGTTTTGATATTGAAAAATAATTGTTGAATTGTTCACTTATTTTCCTTTACAGTGTAAGTATAAAAATACGCAGACACTAAGATTTATTTCTCTCTGAAACAGTCTGCATCTGTCTCCGAGAGATTTTTAGTTAAGTAGCGATGCATGTCGCATCTCCAAATTAACAAAAGTGCCTCTATTGAACTTACTGAGCCAATAGCTTTCCTTCTGTGCCAAAATTGACGTATATATCCACCAAACGAAGTCTAACATTTGTGAGCGATGACGTAATTGTAGCGATTAAATCAATTCAACGATGTACAATGCTACAATATGCTTTTAGAAAGATAAATTGTCAATTTTATTTTTTGCTTATTTGGTAAAATCTGAATCAACGATATTTTTTGTGAGATATTTCCCAAAATTATTTATTTTAATAATAATAAAAATGATTAGTATCAGAGTGTGTTTAGGTCGCAAAGTTCATCCCGTCATGTTCAAGGCAACTTTGCAGATGTTTAAATCGCTAAATACTTTAATATTGTTTGTTTAGTATTTTAGGGATTTACAAAAATGTCCATAGATCTTGGGTTGGGTCTCAAGAGTTTGTTCAAGAATTTTTCAATTTTCTTTCAATTTTTCAGTTTTAGAGTCTCAAGTTGTTTTTCTATCTTAGAATTTATATATGATTGAAGTTGTAAAAACTTCTTTCTCATATAACAAATATATTTTTATGAAAACTGTTTGTCAAAAAATTGTATTCATGTCTCAATATTTATTCCTTTTATTCAGCGCTTGGTTACAGATGACAGCTCTTACAGCGAACAAACAAAATAGTATGATTTAGATAGTAACATGACTTCGTGAAGATATTAAAGTGGTAAAAAGTAACATTTGGTGATGTAGAGAAGATAAGAACAACTGAATAGTCGTTGAATTTCAGAATTGTTATTTTATGTTCAATTATCAGAATTTGAAATAATTTGAATGAAAATTGTGTATTTAAATGTACGTATATAGATACATCTAAAAGTTGAAGTAATTTGAAGCATATTAGTTTCAGAACAATTACATTTACATCAAATTAAAAAAGGAATAAAAGAACAGATTGGTAGTTGGTAATGAACATAATCTTTTAAAATAAACCACCAGAGTATGTTCAGCTCCTCAAAGTATCTTCAAGTTCCCAAAGTATGTTCAAAACTCCTCAGAAAAAGGTTTCGAGGATACATTTAGGAATTTAGATTAATCATCATCTACGTCATCATTGTCATCAACGCGATGGAAGTCGAAACATCGAAATCATCATTAGAGGATGTCTTTAACCTCAGGATTCAACCTGAAATCATCACTTCCGATTTTGATAAAAGTCTCGAGCAAGACAATCACTTGATGACGTCATCGCCTCACAGGAGAACCCAAAGATGTGACTTTGATGACGCAGCAGCAAATACTCGCTAAAAAAAGTGGCAATTCAGCGCGAATTGCTTCGATTTGAAACAAATCTACCAGAAACTACCGCTACAGGTAACTGACATCATCATCATTGCTGCCTTGTGATGTCATCGCTTCACAGTGTCGTCATCATCAACATCGCCATGCTCTAACTCTATCATCATCGCCTTGATTAACGACCACGTGACCAACAACCACGTGACCAACTACGACGTGACCAACGACCACGCAACGAACGACCACGTGACCAGCGACCCAGTGACCAACGACCATTTGACTAATAACCACGTGACCAACATCCACGTGACCAACATCAACTTGACTAACAACCACGTGACCAACGAGCACGTGACCAACAACCACGTGACAAACAACCAATTGACTAACGACCACGTGACCAACGACCACGTGACAAACAACCAATTGACTAACGACCACGTGACCAACGACCACGTGACCAACAACCACTTGACCAACTACGACGTCACCAACAACCACACAACCAACGACCACGTGACCAACAATCACTTGACTAACGACCACGTGACCAACAACCACGTGACCAACATCAACTTGACTAACGACCACGTGACCAACGAGCACCTGACCAACAATCACTTGACTAACGACAACGGGACCAACAACCACGTGACCAACATTAACTTGACTAACGACCACGTGACCAACAACCACGTGATTAGCAACCACTTAACTAACGACCACGTGACCAACGACCACGTGACCAGCAACCACGAGACCAACATCAACTTGACTAACGACCACGTGACCAACGAGCACGTGACCAACAACCACGTGACAAACAACCAATTGACTAACGACCACGCGACCAACGACCACGTGACCAACAATCAATTGACTAACGACAACGTGACCAACAACCACTTGACCAACTACGACGTCACCAACAACCACACAACCAACGACCACGTGACCAACAATCACTTGACTAACGACCACGTGACCAACTACCACGTGACCAACATCAACTTGACTAACCACCACGTGACCAACGAGCACGTGACCAACAACCAATTGACTAACGACCACGTGACCAACCAACACGTGACCAACAACCACGCAACCAACGACCACGTGACCAACAATCACTTGACTAACGACCACGTGACCAACAACCACGTGACCAACATCAACTTGACTAACGACCACGTGACCAACGAGCACGTGACCAACAATCACGTGACCAACAACCAATTGACTAACGACCACGTGACCAGCTACCACGTGACCAACAATCAATTG
Organism: Pegea sp. RAD2-039; assembly: GCA_034620365.1. Classification (NCBI taxonomy): domain Eukaryota; kingdom Metazoa; phylum Chordata; class Thaliacea; order Salpida; family Salpidae; genus Pegea; species Pegea sp. RAD2-039. The sequence continues at coordinate 37,858 of JAQGEQ010000016.1, read as the reverse complement.
ACTAACGACAACGTGATCAACAACCACTTGACCATTTACGACGTGACCAACAACCACGCAACCAACGAGCACGTGACCAACAATCACTTGACTAACGACCACGTGACCAACGAGCACGTGACCAACAATCACTTGACTAAGGACCACGTGACCAACATCAACTTGACTAACCACCACGTGACCAACGAGCACGTGACCAACAACCAATTGAATAACGACCACGTGACCAACCAACACGTGACCAACGACCACGTGACCAAAGACCACGTTACCAGCGACCCCGTGATCAACAACCACGTTACCAAAAACCACATGACCAACAACCACTTGACGAACAACCACGTGACCAACAACTGCGTGACCAGCAACCACGTGACTAACGACTACGTGACCAACAACCACTTGACTAACTACCATTTGACCAACTACCACGTGACCAACTACCACGTGACCAATGACCACTTGAATAACGACCACGTGACCAACAACCACGTGACCAACAGCCACTAATTTTTGATTTTGCGCAGTTGGTACTCGAAAAACCTGCCATCAGACATTACCATGTCAGAACCCCTCGTGTTGTTGAAACAGAAGTTGAACCGTTTTGATATTGCCAACATTATCAGATGATAATCAATATATAATATATAATAACAATATATAAGATATATTGTTGACTTAATAGATGTTATTTGTGAGAATATGTGTTAGAGAGAGGTACTCTCTTCAGGTACCTTCCATCGTATTTATTGTAACAAATAAAGAAATAAAAACACCAATAAATTTCTGTAGATTTAGTATTTAGGGTGATTTACCAAATAGATCGTAAACTGTCAACTTTGAATTTCCTTAAATGATTAAATTATTTAAGTTTTTATCATTTTTTAAATGCTTTTTTAATCATATCACTTAGTTTAACCTTAGAAAAAGCTTTGTTTTTAAAAAGTAGCTACAAAAACAAGTTTATGTTTTTAATGCATCAAAACAAAAGGTTGCTACAAAAGTAAGAAAGCTTGAAAATTAGTTTAATCAACTTTATAAATTGAATTTTAGATAAATAAAAATATATTAAAATTGGCAAAGGCGTTAAGCCAAGAACAAAGGACCACGTGACCAACAATCACTTGACCAACATCAACTTGACTAACGACCACGTGACCAACGACCACGTGACCAACAACCACTTGACTAACGACCACGTGACCAACAACCACGTAACTAGCGACCCCGTGACCAACAGCCACGTGACCAACAACTACATGACTAGCGATCACGTGACCAACGACCACGTGACCAGCGACCCCGTGACCAACAACCACGTGACCAACAACCACTAATTTTTGATTTTGCGCAACTGGTACTTGGAAAAAGCTGTCATCAGACATTGCCATGTCAGAATCACTCGTGTTGTTGAAACAGAAGTTGAACCATTTTGATATTGCCAACAATAATAGATACTATTTGTGAGAATATGTGTTAGAGAGAGGTGCTCTCTTCAGGTACCTTCCTTCGTATTTATTGTAACAAATAAAGAAATAAAACCACCAATAAGTTTCTGTAGCCTTAGTATTTAGGGTGATTTACCAAATAAATCGTAAACTGTCAACTTTGAATTTCCTTAAATGATTAAATTATTTAAATTTTGATCATTTTTTAAATGCTTTTCTAATCATATCACTTAGTTTAACCTTTGAAAAAGCTTTGTTTTTAAAATGTAGCTACAAAAACAAGTTTATGTTTTTATTGAATCAAAACAAAAGGTTTTTACAAAAGTTAGAAAGCTTGAAAATTAGTTTAATCAACTTTATAAATTGAATTTTAGATAAATAAAAATATATTAAAATTGGCAAAGGCGTTAAGCCAAGAACAAAGGACCACGTGACCAACAATCACTTGACCAACATCAACTTGACTAACGACCACGTGACCAACGACCACGTGACCAACAACCACTTGACTAACGACCACGTGACCAACAACCACGTAACTAGCGACCCCGTGACCAACAGCCACGTGACCAACAACTACATGACTAGCGATCACGTGACCAACAACCACGTGACCAGCGACCACGTGACCAACGACCCCGTGACCAACAACCACTAATTTTTGATTTTGCGCAACTGGTACTTGGAAAAAGCTGTCATCAGACATTGCCATGTCAGAATCACTCGTGTTGTTGAAACAGAAGTTGAACCGTTTTGATATTGCCAACAATAATAGATACTATTTGTGAGAATATGTGTTAGAGAGAGGTGCTCTCTTCAGGTACCTTCCTTCGTATTTATTGTAACAAATAAAGAAATAAAACCACCAATAAGTTTCTGTAGCCTTAGTATTTAGGGTGATTTACCAAATAAATCGTAAACTGTCAACTTTGAATTTCCTTAAATGATTAAATTATTTAAATTTTGATCATTTTTTAAATGCTTTTCTAATCATATCACTTAGTTTAACCTTTGAAAAAGCTTTGTTTTTAAAATGTAGCTACAAAAACAAGTTTATGTTTTTATTGAATCAAAACAAAAGGTTTTTACAAAAGTTAGAAAGCTTGAAAATTAGTTTAATCAACTTTATAAATTGAATTTTAGATAAATAAAAATATATTAAAATTGGCAAAGGCGTTAAGCCAAGAACAAAGGACCACGTGACCAACAATCACTTGACCAACATCAACTTGACTAACGACCACGTGACCAACGACCACGTGACCAACAACCACTTGACTAACGACCACGTGACCAACAACCACGTAACTAGCGACCCCGTGACCAACAGCCACGTGACCAACAACTACATGACTAGCGATCACGTGACCAACAACCACGTGACCAGCGACCACGTGACCAACGACCCCGTGACCAACAACCACTAATTTTTGATTTTGCGCAACTGGTACTTGGAAAAAGCTGTCATCAGACATTGCCATGTCAGAATCACTCGTGTTGTTGAAACAGAAGTTGAACCGTTTTGATATTGCCAACAATATAAGATGTTATTTGTGAGAATGTGTGTTAGAGAGAGGTGCTCTCTTCAGGTACCTTCCTTCGTATTTATTGTAACAAATAAAGAAATAAAACCACCAATAAGTTTCTGTAGCCTTAGTATTTAGGGTGATTTACCAAATAGATCGTAAACTGTCAACTTTGAATTTCCTTAAATGATTAAATTATTTAAATTTTGATCATTTCTTAAACGCTTTTCTGATCATATCACTTAGTTTAACCTTTGAAAAAGCTTTGTTTTTAAAAAGTAGCTACAAAAACAAGTTTATGTTTTCAATTAATCAAAACAAAAGGTTTTTACAAAAGTTAGAAAGCTTGAAAATTAGTTTAATCAACTTTATAAATTGAATTTTAGATAAATAAAAATATATTAAAATTGGCAAAGGCGTTAAACCAAAAACAAAGGACCACGTGACCAACAGCCACGTGACCAACGACCACTTGACTAATAGCCACGTGACTAACATCAACTTGACTAACGACCCCGTGACCAACAACCACGTGACCAACAACCACTAATTTTTGATTTTGTGCAACTGGTACCTGAAAAAACTGTCATCAGACATTGCCATGTCATAATCACTTGTGTTGTTGAAACAGAAGTTGAACCGTTTTGATATTGCCAACAATAATATATACTATTTGTGAGTATGTGTTAGCTAGAAATGCTCTCTTCAGGTACCCTCTTTGGTAAATAAATGAAATTACTCAAACAACCTTCTTAAAAGAAATTTATCTGCATTTCTACGCAAAAATAACTAATTAACATTTTTTTGCATTTATGTAATTACAAGTAGCACTTTTATAATTGATTAATTGGAACTAATATTTGAATTTGCTCATTATGAAAAGTGTTAAATGTTCAAGTAAACATTTGTCTAAACAAAACCATGAAGGTTCTTAACATTAGCTGAGGTTGTATTTTCAAATTTCTTTCCACATTAGTTTTAGTATTTCTAAAACGTCAATAAAACTTTTTTGTATGTTTTTCAAACATTATCAAAAATTTAGTTCTTTGAACCTTTAATCAATTTCTAATCAATTCAATTGAAAGTTTGAAAATTATAATTAAACTTTGCTGACTTCTTACAAATAATCTGATGATAAAAATATTATGCTTATTCAAGTGTGACGACTACATCAACTTTAATAGTTAATATCAGTGATAGTTGTGATATAAATTTAATTTATAAACTAATTATACTTGTAGCATAAAAAAACTGTTTTAAGTAAAAATGATTTACGAAATCAGTCGTTAAATGTCAACTTTGAATTTCCTTAAATGATTAAATAATTTAAATTTTGATCATTTTTTAAATACTTTTTTAGTCATATCACTTAGTTTAAACTTTGAAAAAGCTTTGTTTTTAAAAAGTAGCTACAAAAACAAGTTTATGTTTTTAATGAATCAAAACAAAAGGTTTTTACAAAAGTTAGAAAGCTTGAAAATTAGTTTAATCAACTTTATAAATTGAATTTTAGATAAATAAAAAAATATTAAAATTGGCAAAAGCTTTGAAGTTGAACCGTTATAATATTACCAACATTGTCATTTCTAAACTATGATTGTTTTCCATTTTTTAAATTATTAACATTCTATGTAATTTTTAACTGTTATATGCTTTAAAGACTGCTGAAATGCCATGTGTTACATCTTCTTTCTATATTGTTGACTAAATAGATGTTATTTGTGAGGATGTGTGTTAGCGGGAAGTACTCTCTTCAGACACCCTCTTTCGTATTTATTGTAACTAATAAAGAAATAAAAACACCAAAAATTTATTCTCAATTTTTATTCATTAAAACATTATTTCTTATATATATTCAATTTTACAAAATGATATCAACAATTGACGAGCTTATTAGAAAGAAATAATAACATTTAAGATCAGAACAAGTAATTTCTTCTTCTTTTTCTTCTTCATCTTCTTGCATCAATTTTCTGCTTTTATTTATTTTGAAAACCAAACTTTACTTTTAAAAAATACGAAAATAACTTAACAGATTACTCAAAACACAGAGATGCATTTATATTATCAATAGCTTGAAATCTCTTAAATGCTTCACTACATGGGTTAAATTTTATTGCAAGTCCATTTTCATCAACTTTTTGATTCACCATATTTTGAATTTCACCTGATAAATAATTACTTTAAATTATTAAAACAAATAAATCACAAAATTACTTTGAATTTTATTGATTGAATTAAACTTTTTTTCATCCAAATCAATAATGATTTCAGAATTTGGTTCAAAATCAAAACTGATGTTCTGATCTTCTGGTCTTTGATCACAACAACCACACAAGTGTTTGTGGTATTGAAGTCTTCCATCATTAATGAATCCATGTCGTATTGCTGTTTCAGCTGATAAGCGAAAAGTCTAAAAAGAGAAGCTTGTCATCAAGAAAAGTTTGCTGAAAACAATTAAATTCTTTGAATCAAATAATGATTTTTATAAAACAAACTTTTATACTTGTGGTTGGACATTATTATTTAGTTTTATACTTTTTAGTATTTAAAACAAATTAGTACTTTCATTTAAATTTCAAGCACTAGAAGTAAACAATTTCTTAAATAGTTTTTAGAAAGTAAACAAAATGCTAACTGGATCCCAGACGAATAACAATGATAGGAATTCAGCTGTAACATCATCTATATGAACTCCATTCAAATATGAAAAATTTGATTTTGGAGAAGTTTCATCATTAGAGACAGATTTCGAACGCAAGTTTTGTTGTACGCTGTTTAATTGAGACAAATTGTAGGAAATTGTAACAGGCTGAATTTTGTTTTTCTTTTCTGCTAGCTTAAACATTGCAGTAATCTAAAAACAAAAATTTAATTAATTAAATATTAAAAAGATTAAATTTATAAACCTGATCATATTCAGATGCTTGATTAAAAAGTAATTTTTGAGTCAACATCTCTACAACAATACAACCAAGACTCCAAATATCAACTTTTGTGTCATAAAATTGATAGTGACATAATAATTCTGGTGCCCTAAGATTACAAAAGTTTAGAGAAAAACATAAAGTACAATTTGAATATCGAACTTGTAATTTCGCGTTCCAACCTTGGTATTCATTTTGATATTTTCATGAAAAGCCAAAACTTTTTTTGAAAGACCAAAGTCCGCTATCTTTAACAGACAGGTATTGTCTATTAGAATATTTTGTGGCTTCAAATCTCTATGAATAATACCAGCGCTGTGTAAGTACTTTAAACCTCTTAAGATTTGGTACACACACAGCCTAATATTATTCTTAGTGATAAAACCAATTTGAATTGCTTCATGTAGATCGTGATGCATCAATGGTAGAATTATAAACCTAAAAAAAAGAAAGAAATTAAAAATAATTGAAAAATCTTATTTATGTTTACATTTTCAAAACAAGCAAACAGTTTAAATTATTTGTTTTTACGAAAATAAAAAAACTAAATCTAATCTGATTAACTTTACAAACTTATTAAAAATTATAAATGTAGAAAAGAACTTTATTCGGATTTGAGAATTTAACTAAAAAGTTGTAACAAAAACTAAAATTAAGAAAGAACAGGTTGTGGCAAAATAAGATCATTTGATTATGTCTAAATTTGGGTGTTTAAATTTGTTATAAATTTAATCAAATTTATTGCAATTAATATAAATAATAACTTATTTTTACAATTCAATTCTCTGTGTTTGATTGTTTTCAAACATCATAATATTCACAAGAGATAAAAGCTGAAAACAAAAACAATTTTATTATTCGTTTAAATTTAAAAAAAAATTAAATGTAATTTCTGATTAACTTACATTTTCATGATTATTAAAATTTAATATTTTCATTTCTCTTAGAATGTTTGTAGCTGATGACAATGAATCAAATGCTGCTGACACCCTTTTTATGGCGACCATTTTATAGGGATAAAGTGGGTACTTCACTTTCCTAATTCAAAAATATTTAAAGTTTGTAAAAATTTTGAAAAAATCCAAAAATAATTTCAGAAATTTACATTAAAAATGAATTAATTCAGAGAAAATTAAGAAACAATAAAATAAATTTTTAGAAAAAAATGTTTACTGAGAAGTTTGAAAGTTTCAAAGTAAGTAGTTTCAATTATTTAAAATATTTTCTTAAATCTAATAAACGTCGATTAAGTCTTTTTAAAAACTCTTTAATCCATATTTAAATTAAAAACAAACAATTTACCAAACAACACCAAATGCACCACGACCAATCATTTTCTCCATTTTAAAGCTTATTAAGAGGTTCTTCTATCAAATGCTTTACAAGAATAAACAATTTGTTGGCACGAAGGACAGATATAACATAAAAATATTCCAAAAGCTGTAGAAGTGGTTCTATCAAAATATCCAAAAAATTTAAGGAATTTCTAGCATGAGAATATGTCTGAAGTAAAGGAAAACTAAATATAATAATTTACTAAATGTTTGAAATGAAAAATCATCTTTCACAAAATATTTGTAAATCTTCAAGCAAATGCTGTAGATTATTCTAAAAATTAAAAATTTTTAGTGCTAAAACTTTATTTTAACAAAAAATTTAGAGATTTATCAAAAACATAAACTTCTATGAAAACAAGGGAAATTAATTTCTAAAAAATCATTTCTAAGCATTAAAATTGTTGAGAGTTCTTTTCTACTGGCTTGACATTACAATTTACACAGCTTCAACTGAACAGCTTTATTCTGAATACATTTATTTAAAGTACTATATGAAAAATATTTTCATTTATTATCTGAATAGACTACATTTTCTAAATTACAAAAATAATTCGGCTAATAAGAAAAATATTTTCCAATCTATCCTTAGTGTTTTTCTTGCTGTCTCAACTGAACTTTTCCAATAATAATAAATATTATCTTATTACCAGCAACTCAATTAATTTTTTTAATAAATGAAATTACTCAAGCAACCTTCATAAAAGAAATTTATCTGTATTTCTACGCAAAAATAACTAATAAACGATTTTTTGCATTTATGTAATTACAAGTAGGACTTTTATAATTGATTAATTATAACTAATATTTGAGTTTGTTGATTATGAAAAGTGTTAAATGTTCAACATAAAAGTAAACGTTTGTCTAAACAAGACCATAAAGGTTCTTAACACTAGCTGAGTATGTAATTTCAAATTTTTTTCCTTATTAGCCTTAATATTTCAAAAACATCGATTAAAGATTTTTGTATAATCAATACTTTTCTGTAGCTTTAGTATTTAAGGTGATTTACCAAATAGATCGTTAACTGTCAACTTTGAATTTCCTTAAATGATTAAATTATTAAAATTTTGATCATTTTTTAAATGCTTTTCTAATTTTATCACTTAGTTTAACCTTTGGAAAAGCTTTGTTTTTAAAAAGTAGCTACAAAAACAAGTTTATGTTTTCAATTAATCAAAACAAAAGGTTGCTACAAAAGTTAGAAAACTTGAATACTAGTTTAATCAACTTTATAAATTGAATTTTAGATAAATAAAAATATATTAAAATTGGCAAAAGCGTTTAGCCAAGAACTCAATATTCTAAAGGAATTAAACATCGACAGCTGTGACGTTGATAATCTTTAGATAATCTTATCTATTTCTACTAAAACGGAAATAAAAGTACATTTTCAATTTTCAATTTACATTTGAACATCAAAACCAAGGCTGCCTTTTAGAAAGCAATTTTCTGCTCTGAGTTACATCATTAATTAATGCAATTTTTCAAAGCTGATAAAAGTAAACTGCACTTTTTTCATGGTCTTTGTCGTGTTTTTTGCATAAGGTGACAACAGAAAACTTCAAAAAAGGAATCATTGAGGCGAACTAGCATCACAACAGGCTAAACCAGCACAGTTTATTCGGCCACATTCCTCAAACTTTAAACAAATGAATTCCAAATCGCTTTTTTTGTTTGGATTAATCAAAACGTAAACGTAACATTGGCCTTCCTTGAATTGGTTTTAAAGATAAATGTATTATGAAACAATTTAACCTATGTACCAAGCAAATTGAAACCAGGTCGATTAGAATGGCTCTGCAAGCAACTAAAAGAAAAAGAATAAAAACTAAGATCAAAGAAAAGGAAGATAAAATGAAAACGTTCTTTTTGTTTCACTTGTTGTATTGTGGACATTGTTTCCAAACACAGGATGGCAATAACCATACAAAAAATTTAACACAATCTGCTTTATCAGGTCATTAATGTTATTATTTAGGTAATCCAATCTAAACAATTTTTATAGAGAGATAAAGTTTTAATATGATCTATTTACTAATAATTTACTAAAAAATATATAAAAGTTTCAGACTTAAGTGGAGTTATTTTAAACCTAACAACTAAAATGTTTTTTTACAATTCAGTAATACATTTTGTAGAAATTAAATTAAAAATGTTTCAACCAAACTCATTTTGCTTTTGGTTTACAAAATACATTTTAATAATTGATTCATTGACGAGTTTACAAAGTTGCAAAGTAAATAATAAATGTTCATAAAAAAAAAGTTTATTAACAGATTTGACATCATAATCAACCAGTTCCCTTCTTAATAAAAAAAACTTCATAATTTATTTTGGTAATTCTGTATTTATTTACTTATTTCAATAATAAGGACACACTTTCTCACAAATAACATCTATTATTATTAAATAATAATTATTATTATTAATAGTTAATTAATAGCACAACTGCATCATTAGAATGAACTAATTGTATCTGTATAGTCTTTAAAACTATAAAATGTAGCCGAGTATCAAATAACATAAACCTTTTAAAAGTTGGTAAGTTTGGTAGTTAGAGTTTGAAGTTAGATGAAGATATATGTTCAATAAGTCGCAATTTCCCTATTATTACTAATTTACAGCTTCTCAGCTTTATCATAAAGATTTTGCAACAATCACTAAGTGTACTTCAGAAAACATTACAAAAAATTGCTTAATAATTTTGCTATTTAAATATTTCTGTCAAGTTTTGATTTTTGAGGATAATAGTTTGTTGCTACGAGCCATGTTAAGAGCTCCTCAATTTTCCTTCCTGAAGCTTTTCTTCCTATCATTTTAAACTAAATAAGTCACTGAACCTTTTTAAATACGTTAAACTAAAAAGTTGGTTTTATGCAAAAACTTTGTTTTTTGTCGAAACAGCTAAAAGTGTTACTTTAAGTTAAAAGATACAATTTTAATTGAAAAATTTAGTGAAAGTTAGACAAACGGTTGCCAATTTGCAGATACAAATGTTTAATTTATAAGTTTTTAATTTTTAATTAATTACGTATTAGGGAAAGCCCAAATTCATTTAACTTTTCGTTGTTGGCTTGTGCAATTAATCGATATAACTCTGATTGAAGCACTTGAGATTTTTATATCTCATCAAAGTTAAAATTAGTTTCTTTTTTATTTTAGTTGAAATATATTTTTAAAATGTAACTAAAGTGTTACAGAATTACTAACTAATAGTGTGACAATTTAAATTTAGAGTTTATTAACCTAAATTATTGTCAAAGATTTGATCTTGTAAAGAAGGTGTTCATATGAGGAAAAGGGTGTGCTGCTTCAAAGGGGTTATTCACTTCTATTTCCGAAAAATCCAAAGATACTTGCTTTTATCTGCAGTAGTAATGTACGCCAGCGAAACTTGGACTTTTTCGAAGGAGAACGAAGATAAACTCAACATTCATTTCCGTTATCTTTGTCTAATATCATTGATATAAATTAAAGATGCGAAATACCAGTGAAAACCTCAAGAAAACTTGGAAAAGTTTTATCAGTTAGATTTGTTGTTATCTATATTTAAGGAAATGTTTTATTCAGGAGATAAGACTGGAGTTAGAGTTAAACTATCCAAGAGTATAATATAGGAGGTGAAGCTGAGTCCTTGTGAATATCTGTATAGATGAGATTAGCTGTTAAGGTATTTACTGAGGAATTTGGCCACTAGTGGAGACAGAATAACAGCTGATTACTTGAGAATCTTTAAGAAGGGAATTAAAGTTGATAATTAGAGAACAAATGGTTGTTAAGAAGAAAATTTAAATATTTTATGTAATCATTACCCTTATCGTTACTCTTTAACATGACTCTGAGGCGAGAAAGAGCTCCACAAATTTGTAAGAAGTGATTAGTGATTGCGTAATTTACAAAACATCGCTTGCACCCAAGATCTCCAGATTTATGATGGATGCCATTAATTGTCCAGGATTTGAGATTATTGCTTTTGATTTTCATTACTTAAATTCCAAATTTTATCGTTTTATATGTACCTATCTACCACTAAAAAACTAATCATGAGGTTACTGTTATGGCCTATTGATAACTAAAACCACTGTTAAGGCCTTATTGAAGGTTCTGAAGAGTGTTATGTGTCCTGAGTTTTATAGTTTGGGGGATTTTAATTTTAGTAAAATTGATTGGAATAAACCAAATTCAGAATTTATGGGAAAATCGTTTAACTTGGACAGCAACAATACTAATTAAGCCATTTTAAGTCATATATGTATGTTTCCTCAAAGCAAAACTCTTCTTTTTTATCCTAATAGAAATTAAGAAAAGAAATAAAAACTTCAAATATTAGACATTTATTTGAAAAATGTTTTAATTTAACAGATTTAATTTGCATAAATCATCGACTAAACACTTATGTAACGAGTGAAAATTTTTGTTTTAAAGTCGTCAAGTCCTTTCTGATTAAACAAATATATTTTTATGAAAACTGTTTGTCAAAAAATTGTATTCATGTCTCAATATTTATTCATTTTATTCAGCGCTTCGTTACAGATGACAGCTCTTACAGCGAACAAATAAAATAGTATGAATTAGATAGTAACATGACTTCGCGAAGATATTAAAGTGGTAAAAAGTAACATTTTTGGTGATGTAGAGAAGATAAGAACAACTGAATGGTCGTTGAATTTATAGAATTGTTATTTTATGTTTAATTATCAGAATAAGAAAAAATTCGAATGAAAATTGATGTATTTAAATGTAAGTATATAGATACATCTAAAAGATGAAGTAATTTGAAGCATATCAGTTTCAGAACAATTACATTTACACCAAATTAAAAAGGAGAATAAAAGAAGACTAAATATTGAGTTGATAATGAACATGAACTTTTGAAATAAACCACCAAAGTATTAAGTGTTAAGTGTTCAGCTCCTCAAAATATCGTCCAAAAGTATTTTCAAAACTCCTCAGAAAAAGGTTTCCTAGGTAAATTTAGGAATTTAGATTAGTCATCACCTATGTCATCATCGCCATCAACGCGATGGAAGTCGAAACATCGAAATCATCTTCAGGAAGATGTCTTTAACCTCAGGATTCAACTTGAACGCATCACTTCCGATTTTGATAAAAGTCGCGAGCAAAACCGTTAGTTGATGACGTCATCGCATTACAGGAAACCCCGAAGATTTGACAATGAAGACATATCAGCAAATTTGCGCAAAAAAATTAGCAATGCAGCGCAAATTGCTTCGATTTGAAATAGATTTACTACTAGAAACAACCGTTCAAGGTAAATGACGTCATCATCATCACTTTGTGACGTCATAATCATCGCCGTGCTGTTACGTCATCATCATCACCTTTTTGTGTCATCATCAACATCGCTGTGTTGTGACGTCATCATCATAGCCGTATTATAACGTCATCATCAACGCCATGTTGTTAAGTAATCATCAGCGCCATGTTTTGACGCCATCATCATCACTGTGTTGTGACGTCATCATCATCGCTGTGTTGTGACATCATCAACATCGCCGTGTTGTGACGTCCTCATCATCGCCGTATTATAACGTCATCACCATCGCTGTGCTGTTAAGTAATCATCAGCGCCATGTTTTGACGCCATCATCATCGCCGTATTGTGACGCCATCATCATCGCTGTGTTGTGACATCATCAACATCGCCGTGTTGTGACGTCATCATCAACGCCATGTTGTTAAGTCATCATCAGCGCCATGTTGTGACGCTATCATCATCGCAGGGTTATGACATCATCAACATCCCTGTGTTGTGACGTCATCATCATAGCCGTATTATAACGTCATCATCATCGCCATGTTGTTAAGTAATCATCAGCGCCATGTTTTGACGCCATCATCATCGCCGTGTTGTGACGCCATCATCATCGCCGTGTTGTGACGTCATCATCATCGCTGTGTTGTGACATCATCAACATCGCCGTGTTGTGACGTCATCATCATCGCCGTGTTATAACGTCATCACCATCGCTGTGCTGTTAAGTAATCACCATCGCCATGTTTTGACGCCATCATCATCGCCGTGTTGTGACGCCATCATCATCGCTGTGTTGTGACATCATCAACATCGCCGTGTTGTGACGTCATCATCATCGCCATGTTGTTAAGTCATCATCGCCGTGTTGTGACATCATCAACATCGCCATGTTATGACGTCATCAACATCGCCGTGTTGTGACGCCATCATCATCGCGTGTTGTGACGTCATCAACATCGCCGTGTTGTGACGTCATCATCATCGCCATGTTGTTAAGCCATCATCGCCGTGTTGTGACATCAACATCGCCATGTTATGACATCATCAACATCGCTGTGTTGTGACTTCATCATCATCGCCGTATTATAACGTCATCATCATCGCTGTGCTGTTAAGTAATCATCAGCGCCATGTTTTGACGCCATCATCATCGCCGTGTTGTGACATCATCATCATCGCTGTGTTGTGACATCATCAATATCGCCATGTTATGACATCATCAACATCGCCGTGTTGTGACGCCATCATCATCGCTGTGTTGTGACATCATCAACATCGCCGTGTTGTGACGTCATCATCATCGCCATGTTGTTAAGCCATCATCGCCGTGTTGTGACATCATCAACATCGCCATGTTATGACATCATCAACATCGCTGTGTTGTGACTTCATCATCATCGCCGTATTATAACGTCATCATCATCGCTGTGCTGTTAAGTAATCATCAGCGCCATGTTTTGACGCCATCATCATCGCCGTGTTGTGACGTCATCATCATCGCCGTGTTGTGACGTCATCATCATCGCCGTGTTGTGACATCATCATCATCGCCGTGTTGTGACGTCATCATCATCGCTGTGTTGTGACGTCATCATCATCGCTGTGTTTTGTCGTCTCCACCATTGCCGTGTTGTGACGTCAACATCGCTGTGTAATAAAATAAAATTAAAGTTTTTTAAAAACTTTGTAATAAAATTTTCAGGAACTTAAAAAAATGTTGTGACGTCATCATCATTGCCGTGTTGTGTCGTCATCATCATTGCCAGGTTGTGACGTCAACATCGCCGTGTTGTGTCGTCAGCATCATCGCCGTGTTGTGACTTCATCATCATCTCGGTGTTGTGACGTCATCATCGCTGTGTAATAAATTAAAATTAAACTTTTTAATAACTTTGTAATAAAATTTTCATGAACTTAAAAAAAATGTTGTGACGTCATTATCATCGCCGTACTATAATGTCATCATCATCGCTGTGCTGTTAAGTAATCATCAGCGCCATGTTTTGACGCCATCATCATCGCCGTGTTGTGACGCCATCATCATCGCTGTGTTGTGACATCATCAACATCGCCGTGTTGTGACGTCATCATCATCGCCATGTTGTTAAGTCATCATCGCTGTGTTGTGACATCATCAACATCGCCGTGTTGTGACGCCATCATCATCGCTGTGTTGTGACATCATCAACATCGCCGTGTTGTGACGTCATCATCATCGCCATGTTGTTAAGCCATCATCGCCGTGTTGTGACATCATCAACATCGCCATGTTATGACATCATCAACATCGCTGTGTTGTGACTTCATCATCATCGCCGTATTATAACGTCATCATCATCGCTGTGCTGTTAAGTAATCATCAGCGCCATGTTTTGACGCCATCATCATCGCCGTGTTGTGACGTCATCATCATCGCCGTGTTGTGACGCCATCATCATCGCCGTGTTGTGACATCATCATCATCGCCGTGTTGTGACGTCATCATCATCACTGTGTTGTGACGTCATCATCATCATCACTGTGTTTTGTCGTCTCCACCATCGCCGTGTTGTGACGTCATCATCACTGTGTAATAAAATAAAATTAAAGTTTTTTAACAACTTTGTAATAAAATTTTCAGGAACTTAAAAAAATGTTGTGACGTCATCATCATTGCCGTGTTGTGTCGTCATCATCATTGCCAGATTGTGACGTCATCATCATCGCCGTGTTGTGACGTCATCATCATCGCTGTGTAATGAATTAAAATTAAACTTTATTAAAAACTTTGTAATAAGATTTTCAAGAACTTAAAAAAAAATGTTGTGACATCATCATCACCGCCGTGTTGTGTCGTCATCATTACCGCCGTGTTGTGACGTCATCATCATTACCGTGTTGTGACGTCATTATCATCGCCGTTTTGTGACGCCATCAACATCACCGCCGTGTTGTGTTGTCATCTTTATCGCCGTGTTGTGACATCATCATTATCGCCATGTTGTGACGCCATCATCATCACCGCCGTGTTGTGACGTCATCTTCATCGCCGTATTGTGTCGTCATCATCATCGATGTGTAATGAATTAATATTAAACTTTATTAAAAACTTTGTAATAAGATTTTCAAGAACTTAAAAAAAAATTTTGTGACATCATCATCATCGCTGTGTTGTGTCGTCAGCATCATTGCCATGTTGTGACGTCATCATCATTACCGTGTTGTGACGTCATCATCATCGATGTGTAATGAATTAATATTAAACTTTATTAAAAACTTTGTAATAAGATTTTCAAGAACTTAAAAAAAAATTTTGTGACATCATCATCATCGCTGTGTTGTGTCGTCAGCATCATTGCCATGTTGTGACGTCATCATCATTACCGTGTTGTGACGTCATCTTCATCGCCGTGTTGTGGCGTCATCATCATTACCGTGTTGTGACGTCATCTTCATCGCCGTGTTGTGACGTCATCATCATCGATGTGTAATGAATTAATATTAAAGTTTATTAAAAACTTTGTAATAAGATTTTCAAGAACTTAAAAAAAAATTTTGTGACATCATCATCATCGCTGTGTTGTGTCGTCAGCATCATTGCCATGTTGTGACGTCATCATCATTACCGTGTTGTGACGTCATCATCATCGATGTGTAATGAATTAATATTAAACTTTATTAAAAACTTTGTAATAAGATTTTCAAGAACTTAAAAAAAAATGTTGTGACATCATCATCATTACCGAGTTGTGTGGTCATCATCACCGCCGTTTTGTGACGCCATCATCATCACCGCCGTGTTGTGACGTCATCTTCATCGCCATGTTGTGACGTCATCATTATCGCCATGTTGTGACGTCATCAAAATCATCCCTATGTTGTGATGTCATCATCATCGGGAATTGGGCCGCCTATAATCGAGCCCGGGTTATGACTATGAGTGTAGAACTCTCGTGTTCTGATAATCAATCAGCAGATGAACTGAACTTTAAGGTGGACGAGAAGTGAATGGATTATTTGCAGCAATTTTTAAGAAAAATAAATTTTAGTCGTTTTAGGTAAATTTATAATGAAAAACAACAACGAAAAAAGTTTTATGATAAAAAGAAAAAATGTTCCTACACCGGGAATCGAACCCGGACCGCCTGGGTGAAAGCCAGGAATCCTAACCACTAGACCATATAGGACAACGATATTGATTTCTAGTAAATATTAGTGTATGAATATTAATTAAAGTATGTATGTTTGTTAAGTAATACTAATTCAGCTATTGCTGTTTTACAAGTTAATATCTTCTCAACTTATTTTGAAAGTTTGTAGGAAAGGGAATAGATGATGCAGAGATCTCGAACACGTGAAGACATTCTTGAGAAAGATATGAAGAAGTTGGAGTTTAAAGATTACGAAGTAGATGTCGATACTAAAAAAGACTCCTCATTGCTTATATCTAGTATCAAATCTCTTGCCAGCAAACTATCCATGCGTTCATCTTTGTCTGATCTCCACATAACTAAAAAAATATTAAAAATATTTTCGTAAGTTTATATGTAAAATATTTAAAAAGAAATAAAATGATAAATGAATTAAAACAACCAAATAGATAAGTTTCAAAATATTTTAATTGTTAAAAAAAATAGTATTTCATTGAAAATCCTAAATTAGTTGTTAATTGATTTCAAGCCGGTAGTTGGCTTAAAACTAAATGTTTCATCAACAGAAGAGAAATAGTAAAATATAAGACTTATGTTGAACTTCATGATTAAAATACTCCCAGATAAATGTAAATAAAATAATTTTCAAATTTTTAATTTGATTTTGTATTATGACCTTATTTGGAATTATTTTCCAACCAAAACAACTCTCTAAAAAGTTAAACCCCAAAAATTACCCAATAAAAATAAAAACCAAAAGTTATTTCACAAAATAATCAATATAAATGAACATCAATAAATTAAATATATAAATTTTTAATTTATTAAATATTTTTACAAAAAAATTGTTTGTAAATAAACAATATTAAATGGTTTTACCATTAACAAAAATAAACCTTTAACATTTTAAAATATTAAATTTTTTAAATTTGTTAATTAAATTTTCATTTTATAAATATATTTTTTTTAAATACCAATAAGATTAATTTGAAATTATTGTGAAAATCAACTTTTATTATAAATACAAAAAAACTTAAATTTTACTAAATTTGATGACAAACAGAATTATAAGAAAAAAATTAATTATTTTATGGAATAAGTTTCAACCTAATTTTATCATAATTATATTTAATTTTATATATAAAAATGTATATAAATATATTTTTTATATATATAATTTTTAAAACAGGATATAATTATTCTATTAAATTTATTAAAAGCTTTTATTATATGAAAAAAAAATTACAAAAAAACAATAATTTGATTTAAATAAGATATTTAAAGGACTTATATGTATGGTGGGATTATTTCAATAAATAATATTTTTATATGTCATATAATAGAGGGCATCTAATAAAATTTTATGAAAAGTATTTGATAAAAATTAGAATATGTATAACTCACTTATAAGATTTATCTACCCTTTCTAAACACAAGTGTCCTGATTCATAACTTTTAAATGAAAATGTTTTATAAATTTTTTAGAAGTTTTTTATAGTTTATGTGGTAAGTGTTATTTTATAAATAAGTAATTTAAACTAATAAATTGATTCATTATGATTTGATAACAGATAAACAAAACAGTAAGATTGAATTTGTCAAAAAAATAGTTTAACAACAAAAGTTAGAAATAAAAAGATTGTTAAATTTTAATAATGATTAATTAGTTTAAAATAAGAATTATCCAATTAAAAAACAATACATTTTAAAACTATTATTTCTTGTACATCATTATTTAAATAAAATGTAATTTGCTTTTAAGAAATAATACAAATTTATTAGATAATTGTAAAACTGTCAAGAATTTTAAAAGATTTTCACTTTCTATTGACTTAAATTGGAAATAAGTAATTATGTTGATTTAAAATATAAATTTTTCTTGACAGTTTAGATCAAATAAAAGCCGCCAGGTGATAAATGAAATATGCTTATTTTTATTTAATTTTAATGTTTCCTGTTTTGATAAATTTAAATTTAATTAATGTTATTGAACAAAAAAATATTAAAAAAAATTATTATATTTTAATTTAATCAAATGGAAGCTTCTAACAATTTAATGAAGCTACAAACAGTTTGACCAAAGAAAAGTGACTTATTTAGTGATAAAGTGCTAGATAATAATCATATAAATCCTTTTATAAATAAAATAGTTTACAAAAAACCGTTAAACAAGACTACAAATAGAAATAAACTAACTGATGTTTACGCAACAAAGCAATTCAATTACATTTCTAATTTTAATCTAATATTCGGAAACCACAAACAATTTAACCAAATTATTCTATATTTTAAAGGATTTTGATAACTTTAAGGAACCAATCGCAGGCCTGAGTTAATTTATCAAGAGAAATTAATCGCCTCATTTCATATCAGATTGTTTGTCGGTAAATGGAATCACTTAATTGCAAAATTAAATAAGAACCCAATTCTAGTTTATCATTAAATTTAAATTCAAAAATCATTTTTTTAAAGCTGAAAACCTTAAATTAAAAACCGGTTATTTTAAACAATTATTGTTTAAAATCTTTGCATTAAATTAATCGAAAAATTAGAAAAGAAATCAAGCTTTGTAAAGATTTATATTTGCAGAAAGATATAGCAACTATTCATTAGATATTAATTCTATTTAATATCTTTAAAACAAAATTAGAAAACTATAATGGTTATAGATAGAGCGTGGTTCAAATTAAACGAAAATAAGGATCAATAAAGTTTCTTTAACTGACAAAGCTTAGAACATAAAATCATAATTGCTTTGGTTGAAGATACATTATTCTGAGCTACTTAATGTATGAAGCAAAAATTACAACAACTCAATTTTAAATTTGAAGTAAATCATATATAAAATTCACAAAAACGCTAATTGAAAGAAGTTTAAAAGAAGTTTACAATAAATTTAAAAAAAAAAATAAAACTAATCCAAATTATTAACCAGGTAAAGATGAAATTTATTTCTAATTATGATAAGTTTATCAGCAAAGCTTAATTTAAATAATTAAAAATGAATTTGACTAACCAATTAATTGCTTCCAATTAATGAAATTATTTCTTTTCTTGCTGTTACAGTAGTTGTATATCCATCATACAGAAAATTCTTATGAGAAGCTTCAAATCAATATTTAATCTTTAATGTTTATTTAAAAATTGATCAGTTTTATAAAGAGTCTTGGAGGAATTCCTAAAAGTATGATTAGAAAAAAATATTAGTTATAATGATGATATAATTAAAGTATAAAAAGATTTAAAGAAAATTGATAAATTGATCATTTAATTATTGGTTTCACAGATTTTTATAGGAAAAGAAAAAATGAACTAAGAAAAACGATAAATAATTAAATAAGTTTTACAATGTGAAACCAATAAATTATAAATTTATAAAATGATTCAATTAAAAAGTTTTTAATTTGAAACTGATTTCTGAAATTTGAAAATTAAAAAAGGTTTCATTTCAAAGAATAGAAAATAAAAAACAATTTGGTTTAGCGCTACATATATCAATAGAATCCAAATTTTATCATTTAATCATTTGATCTCCTATTTATGGTTAAAAGCTAAAATTTCTGTTCTTTGTAGCAATAAATTCAGTGATTTATTAAAAAAAGTAAATAATGGCAAATAGATAAATGGTTTTAAAATAAATTATTTAAAAGAAAAACATAAGTTTTAGTTTAAACCACTTTAAATAAATGCAAAGGTTTATTAGGAGGTTCAATATTAAATGATAAAGAAAATTTTTACCTGATTTTTGTTCAATCTTTTCCTTGAATTATAAAATTCAAGATGAGAATTTACTAATTTTCAATTTTATAAAAAAATGTTTGAAACTGATTTTTCAAAATGAAAAATTATATATTTATTTTTTAATTATTTATTTATAACTAAATAAATTAAATTGAATTAATTCTTAAAGTCACACAGGGTTAAAACTAAAACATTTCTTAAATTGTTTCACTATTACAGTTAAAACTTTTCTATATAACTATAACAATCAAAAGAAGTTAAAACTAAAATTTTTCTTAATTTCATTTAATTCTGTTTGTTAGTTTTAACAATTACAAAAATTTGTCAAATTTATATTCATTAGTTTATTAAAATATGTCTTATCAAAACATAAATAATTATTTATAATTAAATAAATACAAAAAAAAAACTGCTTGGTTTGCCTTGATGTGAATTCAAGTTCAAAAAATAAAACATACTATTAAGAAGTAAGTAGTTTTGTTTAATGTTAGTATTTGGGAAATAAAATTTATTCAAAAGAGTTGAATACATATTAGATCAAATTAAAAAGCAAGGATAAACTCTTAAAAATATTTTGTTTATTAAAAACAACAATAAAATATAATATATAAAACTCAAGTTCACTATACAAAACTAACCCAATCAAAAACAAAACTGCAATCCAATTTCTTGAAAACTTATCTTAATTTGGCGTTTTATAGAAAATGAATAGAAATAAATAATACAATAATTTGAGGTTTTAATTTTAATCAGGAATTAATAATGTCTGATTTTAGAAAAACTGATTTCAAAGATATTAGAATAAAATGTAAAAAGTTAAACTTGTTGTTTTAAGGTGAATAAAAGTTTTCATTTTCTAGAATTTTGAAAATTTCTTTTATATCATTTTAATTACTGTTATCTGTTTAATTTTTATTATTATCATGAAAGCTGAATAATAGATGAAAGTTGCGATTGAATTAAACAAATATAAACTCATTAAATCTTTCTCTTTAGATATCAATTTAATTTTTAAAGTATAAAACGTAAGCTTAAATATTACAAATAGTTAAACAATGAACGAATGTATGATTATAATCAGTATGAAGTTCTATAACCAAAAAAATGTCAAGAATGATTTAGAATTGATTAAATTGATGAAGTGATCATTAAGAAGTTATCCTCCAACCTGTGGTTAGAAATTCACAACAATTATTAACAATGACAATAAAGATAAACTTTTTTGTTTTATTTTTAATAATAATTTTCTGTAAAGGTAGTTACTACTTAGTAAGTAGAAGAAACGTAGCATCTTTTGTATTTAAAACTTTTTAAATATTTAGCTCTTTTCTCTTTTTTAATTAATAAATTATTTCTTATTAATTAGAGACTCGAGTAAAAATTTCTTTCATTTTTATGATTTTAAACTTTACGTAACTTAAACAACTAGAAACAAGAAAAAAGTTTTTTAATTTTATCTAAATCTTTATTTTTTACATATTTAAGTTTTCTTCAATAAAGTCAAATTCACTTTTTTATATATATAATATTATAATGGTGATAAAGGCAACTATCTTACAAAAAGGCGATTATAGTGATGACTTGAGTTTTAACTTCTACATATATCCTAATAAATCTAAATAGATTTTAAATGTTAATTTCTATAAAAGTATTTTTTTATAAATTAGATGACTTTGCTCATATCAGCAAAAGTCTAAAATATTTACTGTCCGATATTGTTAGCGAGTTTCTTTGGTTACATTAATTATTATTAATTAAATTCTAACAAAATAATTTGATTATTTTTTCTATAAGAATTGCAAAAAGATGTACTGTCTTTTACTGAAAGATGTACAATAAATTTAATTTTCTATAAAATACATTTCTCTAAAGTTAGGATTACAGAAATCATTGCTACTTTGGTTGGATATTGCAAAGATTTGATCTACAATTACTAATGATTTGTGGTGGGTCCATTTTAGGTCTTGAGAGATTCCGTGGTTTTTAATAACTTGACTTCGGAAAATTTTTACAATTATATAGTTAATTTACGTTTTAAAACTGAAAAATTTCTATACAAATTTGCAAAACGTTTTTATTATTGTTTGATCATACTTCCGAAATGACAATTATTTGTAACAATGTGTTAAGTTACGAGTCTAAATTTTTAAATTTCCAAGAGTTTTGAGAATTAAAGAATGAACTTTGAGTGGCTCAAATAAAAAACGAAATTCTTCTTTAATAGCGCTAAAATAAAAACGCTTTTTTTCAGCTTTATCTTGTAAACAAATCGTAACATTAGAATCGACATTTATGATGTAGAAGGTGAAACTTCTTAAACTGTCCTTGTAAATGTCTATATAGAAAAGGCAATTATAGCGTTGACTTGAGCTTGACTGCAGATATTAATTTATACAGTTCTTATAAATTAATGATATTAGTTTATAAATAGTATCAAAAATAAAAGAATAATAAAATAAATTTGGAAATTGTAAAATATTGTTGTCAATAAACTACTCAATTCAGACTTCTTCAATATAATCTCGAATTAAGTTAACTGTAATTAAATTAACATTTCAGTAGTGATGAAGTCGGGAATAAAATTTCAAAACATCTTTATCCTATTGAGAAAGCTATCAGCTTTACTCGTTATGTTTAATCGATAAACCTCAGAGGAGATACGAAAGATTGCGATCCTTACAAATTCATTGAAGTTAATGCTGTGAAAAGATTTGAATAATTTACAAAAAATTATATTATATAGAAACGTATAAACAGAGATATTATCCGAGAAAAGGCTTTTTAATAAGTGGCTTTGGAATTGATTCAAGTTTCTACATCTTTCATAAGTCCAGAAGACTTTACTTTAAAATCTAACTTAGACTGATGTAAGTGAGGTAGATTCCTAACAACGTTTATTTATCTCTTGTTTAAAAGGAGGTCTTAAGACTTGAAAATGTATTTTTGATAATTAGTGTTGGATCTACTTTTTAATTCTTACTATTGCGTTAAAATAATAACACTTGTACCTTTGGAGCCTGGCATTTTACTGTTGTAGTTTTTGTTCCATGAAACAATTAATTTAATTAATTTCTCTACCTAACTATATAAGTTAGACAATTTATTATTTGCTGGTAAAACTGTATACTTTTGTACATAGTTTAAAAATATTTTGTCATTGTATATGTAAGCTAACATAAATAACAAATAAATAAAAAGAAATTGCTGAAATACTGCTTTTACTTCTTCAATTTAAAGTTTATTTTTAAATTGAATAAAAACCAGTCACATGCTTTTATCTGTAACAATTACTAACAATAAAATTGCATAAAAAAATTTCACCTTTATTTAGATGAAGTATTTAATAATCAACTTTAATTGCAGAAAATGCATTGAGAAAATCGAACACTAAAAGAGAATACGAGCAAATATTGTGAACGATAAAACAAATTTTAAACTAAATCTAAACAGAAAATATAAGTCGACAAATATTAGTGAAAAGACATCAGAGATTATATAAAGTTATTGATGTTAGAGTATCCATTAAAATTATTGTTTCAGAAGTTTGATAGAAAGATTTATTTCATCACCAACTCCATCCACTATAAATCAGTTCTGGTTTCTTTTTGTCTTGTTTTTATCTATTTTCAAATTTTTACTTAGCTGCAACGAATGGAGAATGTAAGACGTATGTGTAATAGAAGTAAGAATTTAGTAAATTTATCGAAAGCCTAAATATTTAAAGTTCAAAAAAGGTTTATATTAAACATAGTTTTACAATAGACTAAGGTGACGACGAATAGCACAAAATAGGCTATCTTTTTTTAGTATTTAACATGAATTTTTCATAAATTTCTAATTATGAAAAATATTTAATTAAAAAGTATTTAATTTATAAGAACATATCAAATACGCTTAAAATAATATCCTAAAAATGCCAATTTTTTTTAAAAATAATAATATTAGCAACAAGAAACAGTTTACAATTTGCGACAACATTTGACGATTATATGAAAAAGTTGATTATTTAAAAAGATAATTTATGGAAAAATTTTGTAGAAATGCAAATTTTGGAGAATGATTTGATCTTAGAAAAAGTGAAGAAAACCCTATTCTTTCATAAGTCGTTTCAATTCACTCATTAAAAAGCTAATTTTAACATTAACCCTTTCATCAGATCCCTTGTTAATCGTAAAAGTCGAGGTACGATTTTCACGTTTTCCACGGATGTATAAACATCTTATCAGCTCTGATGTAGTTGGAAGGAATCGCAGGAAAAATCCTGAGACGCGAGACAGAAGAAGAAAGAGAAGATTTGAGTTGGAGGGGAACTTCTTCACAATTTTCTCGACCGGATCATGATCAAAAAGATAGACTCGAAATCTATCGTAAACTTTCGACTTTCGGATCTCAGAATAATGCCGTACTTCCAAAAATGCAGGATGCTGAGTATGAAAAAAAATCATCATACATTCTACAATCGCTTCACAAACAATTCTTTTATCATTTTTAGTCAAGTGCATATTTGAGTAGTTTCTGAAAAACTCTTTATTGTAGAGCTTATCTCCAGGTTCATGACGCAGGTAGTTCGAGTCGATGTGATCGCTGTTAAGATCATGTAGCGATGCCTCTCTATAAAATCGTTTTTTATTTTTTATTACTCCCCCGACGTAAAGGAAAGTATCATCGTTGATTTCTAAATGTGGCCATTCCAATTGCAAGTCTTGTATGTCTGTTAACAGTCGTTGGTTTGCTATAGGAGAGAACTCGTTTTCTCCAAGTTCATTAGGTGGACGAACGTAGTAAGTTTCGGTGCTTCTATCAGATCTATCGATGACTTGTCGAAGCCATCCTTTACCAAGGTACTCAGCCGGAAAGAAAGATCGTCTAACTTTGCGATTGCTCTCAATGTAAAAAAATCCATGATTAGAACCATGTCTAATCTTGTAACTTTTTAAATGATCGAAAGCTTCAGTTAAACCCTGAAACTTTCTCTCAGAGGTATTTTCCATATTTCTAAATTTCAGATTTGAAGCTGAAAAAATAAAAAAGTATTTTAGACTTTAACAATCAGTTAACTGAAATATTTCAATTGTTACATAAGAAAATATAATAAATATTCCTCAACCTTTTAATTTTTTTGTTAACACTATCAATGAATCTATTTATTTATTTTTTTTTCTAAATATTTCTATAATTTCGAGTTTGCGATAAAACATTTAAATAAATATTTAGAATTTTTAGAAAAAAAAGAAATCTTAATCACATATTGATCTAACTTTTGTAAACTTTTTAAACAAATTTCAATTAATTTTTCTGTTTACTTTTTATTAAATAAGAAAATATATACTTTATAGCTAAATCCTTTGCTAATCAACAACTAGATAAAACCTATTTATTAATAAGATGAAGAATTATGAAAAGTAACTAAAAGAATTAAGTTTCAAAAACTTTTTGTTTTTTAAGATTGCATCATGCAATATATTTTTCCAAACATAAACTTTAACCTGAAAAGTAAATACGATTTTAACGTCCCCTGAGCCGAAAGTCGTTTATTTTTTTAATATAATTTTGACTTTTTTTGTTTTATGTAAGTAGTATTAATTAAAGAATAATCAAATTATCTTTATCAGAATAATTATTTTAAAAACGTTTAATCGTTACTTGATAAAAATTTTAGAAAATTTCAGTTTTTAAAACTGAACTTGTTGCTTCCTTTTTAGCAAAATAATTTAAAATAAATAAAAATATATTTATTTTTTATTTATTTTATTTGTTTTGATAAAATCATATCGTAGAAAAAGCTAATCTTATATAATTAATATAAAAATCAAAAAGCCAAAATAGTTTAGTTAATTAAGAAAATTTTCCTAACTGATAAGGTAACTAGGTAACTGGGTAACTAACTTTTTTCAGGATAATTTTTTGTAAAAATGTAATTCTAATTTATTACACAAACATGATGTAACTCTAAAAAGTCTATTAAATAAAATTAAAAAACTGATGACTTAAAATTAAATTAAAAAAATTACATAATAAATCTTGTGACATAACAAGTGATGAAAGATTTTTTAAGCGGATCAGATTTTCCTTTAATTTACAGCCAGAACATATTTCTTTAAACATATAAATCAATTAAAAGTATATAAAAAAGAATAAATTTATAAAAATGGATAGCCCAACACAAACTTTAGTGATATAACTTAATTAATTGTAGATTTCTAAGTAAAATTATTCAAAAATGTTTAAATAAATGCAGTTCTTAGTTGAATAAATACAATTTTAGCAAGAAGTAAAACATCCAAAAAAAAATTAAATTAAAAAGTAACTTAATTATCAAACTTGACCACGAGTTGTAAAATACACAATAAACAATTTTTAATAAAAATTATAGCTGGTTTTACTGATAACTTAAGAAAAAAATCAATTCATTCTAAAATACTTCTTAAAAAATTAAATTTATCAACAATCTATAGACAATGTAAAAACTTCATAACAGAGCTAACCTAAACTGTTCAAAAGACAAAAACGGTGACTGACGCTTCTTCAGACTAAACACAAATGTTTAATACGTATGGTATAAGCTTTGGTTGGTATGTACGTAAGCGGTAGGGTAAGCTGTTGTACCATATAAATCTATTAAGTTAGTAGAATCTGAAAAATAATTTTGTGAGGAGTGACATTTTATAATAAATACTTTGTTTTTTTTGTCTTGATGCTTTTTTTAAGCTAAAAAATAAAATGATTATTGAATAGTTGTGAGATTTTGAATTGAATCAATGTTAATTAATGATTTATTTATTTAGAATAATCAATAATCATCAATGAAGGCGTGAACCAATCAATCATGAAAAATATCTTCTCCAAGTTCTCTGAGGGGTCTACTTTGAAGTTGCCCCGAGTAAAAATTATTTCCTAAACTGAAAACCAAAAATTTCCTCGATATTACTTTAACTACTTTTTTTTCCACTTTTGACGTGTCACTAATCAGTAGATCTACATTGTCTTATACTGCATCTCTTAAAATATTAAAATCTCTTAATTAAGAAAGGAAGAAGATGATAACTTGCTAAATACTTAATTAATTAAGTTTATTAATTTTACTTTGCCAAAAATAATCAAAACTACTATGCTTTTCACCAGCACTGTCTTTTCCTACAAACAAAAACATATACTGAATGACTTCACCAAGATTTGATAAAAACAAATGGTAATGAAGTTAAGGGGTTAGAAGTAAATGAGCAAGGAAGTAAATCAGGGTAAACCAGGGAAGTAAACTTGGGGTCGTTGGTACAATAATGTTGAAACTAGAAATTTTCACAAATCTAGCAAAACCCAGCACAGCAATAACCTACTTTTGTTTTTATCTTTTTTTCATCGTTTTTTCTTACTTTGATAGTGACTTAGATTTAATGGTAGCTTTTTACCATTTGAAAAGTATCTTGTAGGCAATTTTGATCACCAAATACAAGATTTTTTATCAAATAATTCATGTTTAACTTGGATTGTTTGATGAACAATTTTCTTGCAGCCATAATATCTCACTTTAATAATGTCATTTGTGAATTGTAAATCTGACATTGAATGTAACTTTTAATAATCTATTCACCGAAACTGTTTCCTCTTTTAGATAAAATAAATATTTTAAAGATATTAATGAAAGATTAAATAGTGATCGTTTATTTTTGATAAGTTTGATTTAAACTAATTTTGTGTTTATATTTAGTTTGAGTTTAACTAGGTTATAATCCAAGTTGAAATGCTTTATTTTATTTAAACTTGAAATACATTTAGGATTAAAAGTTAGTCTCTAAAGATAAATGTATAAATTTCTTCTGTTAGTAAATTAAAATAGAAAATATAAAAATGTATTTATTTTTGTTATTATGTTTTACTGAATGTTTAATGAACTAGTATAACTGTTTATGGTAGTTTCTATAACATTCTTTTTGTCTTATAGGTTATTTATTTAGCTTGATGATTGTTTTAACTTTCTTCTCATCTTCTGGAATACTTTATAACAAACTTTTTAAATATATTTATAAGTTGTATTATTAATATACTAGTTGCACTGACAAAGTATTCTTTTTATATAATGAACTTGGTTTTTTATATAATAAAATTCTTTCATTAAAGTATAATATCAATAGCTTGTTTTCAAAAAAGTTTTTATAAAAATTGTTAAAAAATTTTCAAAAGTCACTTTTATATATAATAAGACTTTTTGTAAAATTATTTTAAAAGATATAAGGATGTCATTACTTAAAATCTTCATTCTAATGAATCTTAGAATTTTCATCTTGTATCTTTCCTGAAGTGCTTTTAAGTTTATAATTTACAACTGTCTATTTAATCAGCATTTGTTTTATTTGATTTTTAATTATTTATTTTTATATATATTTGTAAAAATGCTGCTACATTTGGTGTAACTAATATGGCCACTTTTGGTTGTAATCAAGTAATAATTTAAAAAGCAGATTATTTTGAAGTTGTTATTTATATGATATCAGTTTCTCACATCTTTTATTTATCAGATGTTATCATGAAATAATAGTAAGACAGTAGTTACTGTTGATATAAGTTTTGAAAATGACTTTTAACTCCTATCTGAAAAGAGAATTAATCAATGGAAGATGAAAGAATTTCTTCAATTGAAGGAATTTATCATTTTTTCTTTTCCTTATTTAATTTTGCTTGATTTGCTTGAACTTTATAACAGTAGTAAATTATATGGGAAGTTATTTAAGCTTATAAGCAGAAAAGTTCTTGTGAAATGTCATCAATACAATGTTAGAAGACCTTAGTATTCAATGATGATTGATTCAAATGCCAACTTCTTTGTTCTGATCATGAAACAATCAAATAGAAACAAATGTATCTAGCAATTACTTATCATATTAATATGTCTTTTATAAACTTGAAAATTAAAAGAAATTTGCCTCAAATTTTATTTTTGATCCAGAATATCAATGCCTTTGGACTATATCGATGACAACAGTTGATGTCAGAATCAATATGATTGCCGGTTACTATTAGGGATGCTCTGACGTCATCACTTAAAGTTTCACACTGATCAATAACTTGAAGTACTACTGGTTCTGCAGACTACTTGAATGAGAATAATTCCTCATATTCACTTACCAATGGAAGTCAGTGGTCTTGAGGCAGACAAGTCTGACATACGACAGAAGGACTTTGCTGATTTAAACAATAGAAATCAGAGGTAAGAAGATTTTACTTCTTTTAATTAAATTGTATTCAATCATGAGTGCAGGTTGATAATAATTGTCTCTAAACCTCATTCTTGCTTCTATAAATCAGCTTATTCAGATGAGAAACTGACTTGCTTTTCTCATTTAATAGAGAATGAAGATATTTGTGACGTCATTCTTGGTGTAGAAGACGACTCCTTTTCACCTCATAGATGTTTGTTTGCTTCTTACTCGGATTAATTCAGAGGTACTTTTGTAATTAGTTGTTTGATTAATCGAAATGTAAACATATACGAAGTTTGATACTAAAAGTTGATTCTTATACAGCTTTGTTTGAATCTGGAAAAGAAAATTGACGAATATAATCGAATATTTGAATCTGGAGTGGAGGAGAAAATAGATTTACTTTGAATGACAGCTACTACCGTGAATTGCGTTCTTGATCTTTTTTTATTTCGTTTATATCTGCGAATTATAATATTGCTCTTTAAATATTGATTGTCTCTGTCTCCATTGTATTGATGTTTTAACTTTTACATACGAAGATAGAAAACTAATTGTTAGAAGCTGTGTAGTCTAACATTTTTTTGTAAAATTTACTTTATTAGCGTTTACAAAATTTTATAAAATTATATCTAGATATTAATTTTGAAATGTTGTGTAAGATTGATACAACTTCTTTTTTGTTTGTAACTTATTTGAAACTTTATTAAAAGCTGGATAATCAAGTTGAATTAATGAAAAATACCAACTACCTTAAAGTCCTAAACTAAGCTCCTCTACTGATGAAGAAGAAGTAATTTTCACAAAAATACAAAGTAAAAACATATCAAGAAAGTATTGGAAAATGATATCTTAGGTATGTCTGTGAAGATGCTGGAGTAGAAACTTAAAAAAGAAAAAGTAAATTTAAAAAAATAGAAAACTTATCAAAATTGTAAGAAAATGATATCTCAGAGACATTTTTGAAGAATTTCAGAGTATGAAAGTGAAAGAGTCTTGCCATCATCGTTAAGGAAGATGCTATTAAATTGATTGCTGTAAATCAGCTTTATTCTCTGGTTCCATCACAAGCTTGTCACTTTTATCAAATGAGTTTTGGGCATTGGAGATCTCGCCTTGAGCCAAAAAACATTTTCTCGCTAAATAAAAACAGAACTGCAATTTCTCTTTTTAAATAGAAGTTAGAAATATATTTCTTGTTGATACATTCTTTAATATTCTTTATTAATGTTAGTAAACCTCGAGTAAATAGCTTTGATGTCTTTAGTAGAGTTAAAAACAGAAATCCAGTTAACAACTGAATGAAACTTAATGGTACCATTATAATTTCTTTGCTTGATGAAATTCATTTTGCTTTGAGTTTTAATTTTTATAAAAAAAGATTAATGAAGATTTTCTTTTAGATATTGAATGATAGAAAAATTTTTTTTTGATATTGTAGATAAATTTCTCAGGGTTTCAAGTTTCAGTAATAAAAACAAATGTGAAATCTTGAGAATGCAAAAGAGCTTTCAATTGAAAAATCTTTGTTAATAATCGACAGTGGGTTGAAGAACATCCCTAATGTAATAAAAGAATTGTCTTTTTGAAGCTTGTGAGATCTGATTATTTGCTTGTGTGAACTTTTATCTTGGGCTGGAAGGATGGTATTTGTAATTGTGAAAATAAATGTATGGAAAAGAAGATGTGGGAGCAATGGTTCTAAGCCACTTCCTTATTTTGAAAAAACCTTGACAATTTTCAAAGCCACTGGTGGTCCTCGAACTTTTTATTTAATGTCAGTTGGTTGTTCCTTCAGATTTCAGCTATACGACTAATTTAGAAGATGCTTATTTCTAAGCGATAATCTTTACACATATCATTTGATACTCTAATGCGCTCGAATTTTTTGTCAAGCGTTAGCTTATACAGCTAGGGAAAAAACTTGCGTTTGTCCAAACTTTTCTAAACTTTTTTGCTTCAAGTCTGATCATCAATAATTTTAGAACGTCCAAAGGAAAATCAAGACTTTGACAACATAATTTGAAAATGAATTTATTTGTAAATCAATTAGGTAGTTAGAACAAAAACTTTTGTGAAATCTACCTTTGAACTGAAATCCAATATCAAAAGCATCCAACATAAAGTCTATTCTCCTCTAAATGATACTTTTATCCGCAAATAGTTTGTTTTGATTAAAAATGGCTCTGATGTAGATCAACGTATGTTGAAAAAATAATAAAATTATTCTATTATGCATGAAAAAGTACATTTTGGTCAAAATATAATTTCACAAATTCAAAATGAAAACGTTTCTACATACACTTTCTTACAAAAGCACGATTAATATTAATAAAAATTATAATAATTAGTTAATTAAGATAATTAGTTGATATTTAATAGAAAATTTATTTTATTAAAGTTAAGTTTATTTTAGTTAAAAGCCAAAGATTTTGAACATAACTCTTAATGAAACAAATTAAACAAGTTTTATTCGCTGACCTTTTATATTCACTTAAATTTTACTGATGAAGAAAAGAAGGAATTAATCTTTATAACTAATTTGATGTAAAAATTGAATTACTAAATAATTAAAAAAAAATTTTGTACAACAAAAATACAAAAATCGAAAATTTTTGTGATATTCTTGTAGATATAGAAGATGCTGATATAAGTGTCTTTAAATGTCGACAACAAGCATCTAAAAACGGATAACACCTCATCATTTTGGATCTTCATGGATTTTAGAGAGCTAAATTGACTTTCAAATTCTTCCTAGTCAGATGATAACATCTTCGTTACTTTTTCCGTTGTAACAATCTGCTTTTCAAGCTAAGCAACCATTTCACTATTTTAAATTGTTGATGACTTCTAGATCAAAAATATTATTTGATTTGCTTGATAAAATTAGAAGAAACAACAACTTGACCACATCTGATACAATTAAGCTTATTTTATCATGATGCGTTTTTGTTAATCGTAGCATAGAGTAGTTTAAAACACTTCTTAATCGAGTAGGTTGACACAAATCTAAATGATAGAGTGAATCAGATTTAATAAAAGTAGACCTTGATCTTTGAAATGTACAAAATTAAAGTATTTTACTGCTGAAGTAAATGTGTTAACCATTTTTATCGAATAGGCGGTTGTTATTCGGTAATAGGCTTTGTGACAGCAAATGCTTATCTTTAATATAGTTACCGTTGTTGTTAGTCGCCTTATTAATTTGAATACAGAGTCATTTTTATTACAATTTATTCAAATAAATATAATTTATTTTGGGCGAATTGTTGCCAGTTATTTCAGAGTTATTGGAGCTCAGTGTAGTTAAAATTTAGCAACGATTAAGGTTGTTTTATTTTGTTATACTTAATATAAATTAGAGTACGATTCTATTTTAAAAGGTTTATTTAGTTTTTTTACTGTAACAAAGTTTTTCTTTAAGTAAAAATGTTGTCTATTGACACCTAAAGCCCGGCAACAAGCAAATAGTTTTACTGGAAAGAAACTTTTACCAATTACATGAAAGAATGTGTGGCGAATTGGACAGGCGAGAAAACTGGTGACTGCGCTTGTTAATAGTACAACCAAGGATGTGTACCATTACTTTAAGCGCCGTCAGACTTGTCAGAGTTATGTAGAAGCTGAAGCGGCGCCAAAAGGGTATTTTGTGCGTTACCGACTACAAACAGTGAAGCCGAAGTCAATTATTAAAAATCTTTCGATGCATTTTGGTACTTCTGACCAAGGACTGTGTTTTTAAGAATATCATTGTAGTAGAACACAGGGTTGGTATGATCAGGAATTGATTTATAGATAGATTATCCTCATCAAATAATAGGCACAGTGTTGTTAGAGCGTCAAACGTTGACATTGGAAAAAGCCTTTATTCAAGCGATGACACTAGAAGATGCAGAACAAGCAAAACTTCGGAGCTGGCAAAATGGTTGAGGTTACAGAAGAAGCAGTGAACTCAATTGAAACCTTATTAACAAAAAGTATAAAAAAATTTAAAATAATTCAAAAATTTTACAATTAATATATTTGATGCTATTGATAAAACTTTACTAGTGAATAAAAAAAACAGGTTTAAAAATAACTCTATGAATTTTACTTTAATCGAGTTTTTCCTACTTTTATTATCATAAGATAAAAAATCCACGAATTTTAACGTTTTAAAGTTACGATTTAAATTGGATTGTATAATCCACAATTTTCATGCAGCCATAATATCTCACTTAAATAATGTCATTTGTGAATTGTAAATCTGACATTGAATGTAACTTTTAAACATCTATTCACCAAAAATGTTTCCTCTTTTAGATAATATAAATATTTTCAAAGATTGTAATGAAAATTTTAATAGTGATCTTTTATTTTTGATAAGTTTTATTTAAATTGAATTTATATATAGTTTGAGATTTTACTAGTTTATAATCCAAGTTGAAATGCTTTATAATATTTAAACTTGAAATACATTTAGGATTAAAAGTTAGTCTGTAAAAATAAAAGTATAAATTTCTTTGATTAGCAAATTAAAATAGAAAATAGAAAAATTTATTTGTTTTTGTTATTATGTTTTACTGAATGTTTAATGAATTAGTATAACTGTTTGAGGTAACTTCTTGAACATTCTTTTTGTCTTATAGGTTATTTATTTAGCTTGATGATTGTTTTAACTTTCTTCTCATCTTCTGGAATACTTTATAACAAACTTATTAAATATATTTATAAGTTGTATTATTAATATACTAGTTGCACTGAAAAAGTATTCTTTTTATATAATGAACTTGGTTTTTTATATAATTAAAATTCTTTCATTAAAGTATAATATCAATAGCTTGTTTTCAAAAAAGTTTTTATAAAAATTGTTAAAAAATTTTCAAAAGTCACTTTTATATATAATAAGACTTTTTGTAAAATTATTTTAAAAGATATAAGGATGTCATTACTTAAAATCTTCATTCTAATGAATCTTAGATTTTTCATCTTGTATCTTTCCTGAAGTGTTTTTAAGTTTATAATTTACAACTGTCTATTTAATCAGCATTTGTTTTATTTGATTTTTAATTATTTATTTTTATATATATTTATAAAAATGCTGCTACATTTGGTGTAACTAATATGGCCACTTTTGGTTGTAATCAAGTAATAATTTAAAAAGCAGATTATTTTGAAGTTGTTATTTATATGATATCAGTTTCTCACATCTTTTATTTATCAGATGTTATCATGAAATAATAGTAAGACAGTAGTTACTGTTGATATAAGTTTTGAAAATGACTTTTAACTCCTATCTGAAAAGAGAATTAATCAACGGAAGATGAAAGAATTTCTTCAATTGAAGGAATTTATCATTTTTTCTTTTCCTTATTTAATTTTGCTTGATTTGCTTGAACTTTATACCAGTAATAAATTGTATGGGAAGTTATTTAGGCTTATAAGCAGACAAGTTCTTGTGAAATGTCATCAATACAATGTTAGAAGACCTTAATATTCAATGATGATTGATTCAAATGCCAACTTCTTTGTTCTGATCTTGAAACAATCAAATAGAAACAAATGTATCTAGCAATTACTTATCATATTAATATGTCTTTTATAAACTTGAAAATTAAAAGTAATTTGCCTCAAATTTTATTTTTGATCCAGAATATCAATGCCTTTGGACTATATCGATGACAACAGTTGATGTCAGAATCAATATGATTGCCGGTTACTATTAGGGATGCTCTGACGTCATCACTTAAAGTTTCACACTGATCAATAACTTGAAGTACTACTGGTTCTGCAGACTACTTGAATGAGAATAATTCCTCATATTCACTTACCAATGGAAGTCAGTGGTCTTGAGGCAGACAAGTCTGACATACGACAGAAGGACTTTGCTGATTTAAACAATAGAAATCAGAGGTAAGAAGATTTTACTTCGTTTAATTAAATTGTATTTAATCATGAGTGCAGGTTGATAATAATTGTCTCTAAACCTCATTCTTGTTTCTATAAATCAGCTTATTCAGATGAGAAACTGACTTGCTTTTCTCATTTAATAGAGAATGAAGATATTTGTGACGTCATTCTTGGTGTAGAAGACGACTCCTTTTCACCTCATAGATGTTTGTTTGCTTCTTACTCGGATTAATTCAGAGGTACTTTTGTAATTAGTTGTTTGATTAATCGAAATGTAAACATATACGAAGTTTGATACTAAAAGTTGATTCTTATACAGCTTTGTTTGAATCTGGAAAAGAAAATGGACGAATATAATCGAATATTTGAATCTGGAGTGGAGGAGAAAATATATTTACTTTGAATGACAGCTACTACCGTGAATTGTGTTCTTGATCTTTTTTTATTTCGTTTATATCTGTGAATTATAATATTGCTCTTTAAATATTGATTGTCTCTGTCTCCATTGTATTGATGTTTTAACTTTTACATACGAAGATAGAAAACTAAATGTTAGAAGCTGTGTAGTCTAACATTATTTTGTAAAATTTACTTTATTAGCGTTTACAAAATTTTATAAGATTATATCTAGATATTAATTTTGAAATGTTGTGTAAGATTGATACAACTTCTTTTTTGTTTGTAGCTTATTTGAAACTTTATTAAAAGCTGGATAATCAAGTTGAATTAATGAAAAATACCAACTACCTTAAAGTCCTAAACTAAGCTCCTCTACTGATGAAGAAGAAGTAATTTTCACAAAAATACAAAGTAAAAACATATCAAGAAAGTATTGAAAAATGATATCTTAGGTATGTCTGTGAAGATGCTGGAGTAGAAACTTAAAAAAGAAAAAGTAAATTTAAAAAAATAGAAAACTTATCAAAATTGTAAGAAAATGATATCTCACAGACATTTTTGAAGAATTTCAGAGTATGAAAGTGAAAGAATCTTGCCATCATCGTTAAGGAAGATGCTATTAAATTGATTGCTGTAAATCAGCTTTATTCTCTGGTTCCATCACAAGCTTGTCACTTTTATCAAATGAGTTTTGGGCATTGGAGATCTCGCCTTGAGCCAAAAAACATTTTCTCGCTATATAAAAACAGAACTGCAATTTCTCTTTTTAAATAGAAGTTAGAAATATATTTCTTGTTGATACATTCTTTAATATTCTTTATTAATGTTAGTAAACCTCGAGTAAATAGCTTTGATGTCTTTAGTAGAGTTAAAAACAGAAATCCAGTTAACAACTGAATGAAACTTAATGGTACCATTATAATTTCTTTGCTTGATGAAATTCATTTTGCTTTGAGTTTTACTTCTTATAAAAAAAGATTAATGAAGATTTTCATTTAGATATTGAATGATAGAAAAATTTTGTTTTGATATTGTAGATAAATTTCTCAGGGTTTCAAGTTTCAGTAATAAAAACAAATGTGAAATCTTGAGAATGCAAAAGAGCTTTCAATTGAAAAATCTTTGTTAATAATCGACAGTGGGTTGAAGAACATCCCTAATGTAATAAAAGAATTGTCTTTTTGAAGCTTGTGAGATCTGATTATTTGCTTGTGTGAACTTTTATCTTGGGCTGGAAGGATGGTATTTGTAATTGTGAAAATAAATGTATGGAAAAGAAGATGTGGGAGCAATGGTTCTAAGCCACTTCCTTATTTTGAAAAAACCTTGACAATTTTCAAAGCCACTGGTGGTCCTCGAACTTTTTATTTAATGTCAGTTGGTTGTTTCTTCAGATTTCGGCTATACGACTAATTTAGAAGATGCTTATTTTCTAAGCGATATTCTTTACACATATCATTTGATACTCTAATGCGCTCGAATTTTTTGTCAAGCGTTAGCTTATACAGCTAGAGAAAAAACTTGCGTTTGTCCAAACTTTTCTAAACTTTTTTGCTTCAAGTCTGATCATCAATAATTTTAGAACGTCCAAAGGAAAATCAAGACTTTGACAACATAATTTGAAAATGAACTTATTTGTAAATCAATTAGGTAGTTAGAACAAAAACTTTTGTGAAATCTACCTTTGAACTGAAATCCATTATCAAAAGCATCCAACATAAAGTCTATTCTCCTCTAAATGATACTTTTATCCGCAAATAGTTTGTTTTGATTAAAAATGGCTCTGATGTAGATTAACGTATGTTGAAAAAATAATAAAATTATTCTATTATGCATGAAAAAGTAGATTTTGGTCAAAATATAATTTCACAAATTCAAAATGAAAACGTTTCTACATACACTTTCTTACAAAAACACGATTAAAATTAATAAAAATTATAATAATTAGTTAATTAAGATAATTAGTTGATATTTAATAGAAAATTTATT